>VZTO01017794.1:111936-132871 GCA_013400615.1 Syrrhaptes paradoxus
TTGTCCTGGCAGCAACTATAAACATCAGTATGTTATCAGCTGCCTTCTCAGCACAAATCCAAAACACAGCATCTTACTAGCTACTGTGAAGAAAGATAACTCTGTCCCAGTCAAAACCAGGACATTGTATCACGAAACTGATCATTGCATATTCTGTGCAACCCATATGCAGACATCTCAGCCAAAAGAAACAAACTCATCAATTACAAGTTTCTCTGTTGGTAAACTCTGGAACTGGATGGACTGGCTCTTGCACTGTGATGAAAACTCATTATGAAACCTGAAAATTACTTTGGCCTTTCATCAACCCATGAATAGGACCAAGTGGCTTCTGGACCATCAAGAGGCAGGTTTCCCACTTAAAGAGCACCACATGTATCAACCCATATCATTTTTGCTTACCATTGAATGAGAAACTCAATCCTGGGTAGCAAAAGCTAAAAAGGCAATAAGGACCTGAATCCAAAGTCTTGTGAATTTAATGGAAATATTCCCACTGGAATGAAGAGGCTGAGGAGGATCCAGCCCTGAGCAATTTGCAATATATCCCTGATCTGTATTTTAAGCCTGGCAGAGATGGAATACAAAGTGTACATTGTACATGTATTATATGTGTTTAGTATAATTCCAAGACATATCTTTTACTGAGTTTTTGGAAATATATGAAACAAAAGTAATATTATAATATAAAGCATGTACCCATTTATTTTAGTATATGCATATACATTCGCTGATAGCATTTTCCTGAAGTTTCCAGTCAGGCTTTAATAGAAAACAGTGACGAATGTCACTTACCAGACACTCTCCACAGATCTCATACAAAAAAATTACAAAACAGCAAAATACACATTTACGCCTTCAGTTTTACTTTTGCTTAAGACCAGATGTTGGACCTTCCATTCACAGAGGTTTCTTTCCCGCCAAATGTTTCTAAATGGCAACAGCTAACAAAACAGAGGCAAGTCAAAATGTTTTCTGTTTTTGGATGAGATCTGTCTGATTAGGAAATGCTGAAGTTACTACCAAAGAGTTTTATTGTAAACACTTGAACTAGTGTTGGTAAATGTTACTTTTCCTAGACCAAAAAAAAGTCTGTGCAGAAAGGATGCAATCTTGCTTCTATAAACAAGAACAATCTGTGACAAAGTTTGGTAAATGTCACTTCCAGAGTATATTTCTGAGTATGAAATTGCATTATTCATATCAGTGAAGGTTTGGTGCTAATAGGGTTTCAGACAGCACACAAGACATGGATAATTATTTTTAAAGAGTTTAGAATAATGATTTTTTGGACCGTTTCACTAGAAATCATACTTATCATTCCAACTTTGAAACATTTCCATAAAAATGACAGATCTGTTCAGTCAGGTAAATCAAAACCTTTGCCAAATAATTTCCCATTAGGACCCACACAAGCAGGCGCAGTCCATTCTTCTCAAAACAGAACATGTAAAATGTTCTCTAAGAGGACATGCAAGGAGAGTCTTATCCTGAGAATTTCACAGATTTTGCATGTGATTTTAAGCTGGTAGCTAAATACTGTGAAAGAGATAAAACATAATTGTATGTCTTGAAATTAGACAAAATTTATGTCCACTCAGTAGATGTGGTAAAAATTACAGTTTTATTGTATTGATTGATTACCTTATGGAGTGTCTTAGTGTTAGCCCCTTAATCAGGATATTTGATGTGGTTGACAGTGCAGTCCCTGGGCTCAGACTCCTCCAATGAGTGCACCATGGCCCACATTTTCAGGCTTATGTACCCAGCTCTGCTAACCCCATTTTCAGCATCCACTCTACTAAATCACCTCAGGTTCGTATCCTCAGAGCTGCATCTGCCCAAGCCCTGGTTGTTGAGAGGGTTTGGTTCAATACATCCACACAGAGGCATGTAAGTGTCTGAAGCTATAAGAGAGCTCTCAGAGCAGCACAAAGGAGTGGTATGTCCTTCTAGGCCTCTGTGTACAAGTGTCTTGTGCCCAGAGACACCTTTGGCTGGAAATTCATCCCCATGTATTCCTCATTCCTAACTTTTCTGTCTCTTATCAAGTCATGATCTAATGCATGAATGAGCTCTTCCTTCTTGTTGCTGCAGTCTCATTGCAGTACCAGAGATGAGTGGAGATGGCCCTGTTGTACTCCCTAGCCCCCAGAGTATAGCAGTAGGTGTGAGAGGGGGCATTATTTGTATCAAATGTGAACAGAGAAGAATGGAGACGGTTGCCACACAGTGCAATGCCTTCAGATTCTCCATAGGCACACTGGGTCCAAGTGCAGAGATACACAGGTCTAGCCTGACCCTTGGTGATTCCAGCATCTTTTCCTTCAGAAGCATATTTCATTAAGCTGAAGGAGAAGATTCACATCTGCCTCCCATTGGCAGGATCTGCCACTGTAAGAGATGAAAAATCAGCTTTGCCACCTGAGTGGTAGAATGTTGCACTTTCTTGGCCTACAAATTCAGGGTTACCAATTCAAGCATCAGCTCTACGGTGCACAGAGATGTGCAGGGCAATGAATTCTGTACTCACCAGAGGGTCGAAAATGCAATTGTGCTCCACAGAATCTAGGCTCTTCTGAGAATAATACTTTCATGGTAAACATGTGCCCACACAAAAAGCGTGCTGGTACATCCATCACAAAGATGCACAACAGTTGTCAGTCAGTCTTTCACATCTTTGCTAAATAGCTAAGATCAATAATTATATGTATAAGGTGATTTGGTCAGGTAGGTGCTGTTGGCAAGATATAACATTAACCTGCTTGAGAAAAGACATTGCCTTTTTCCTCTGAGACTTTGCCAATGGAGTTTCCATGCATGCTGGCAGTGTCCCTTTAACCTTGCTGCATTGGGTTTACATGGCAAAGTTTTGATAGAGGAGAGGCTGCATGGGTGGCTTCTGTGAGAAGACACCAGAAGCTGCCCCCCATGTTGGACAGAGCCAGGTTCACCCAGCTCCAAGATGGACTCACCACCAGCTAAAGCTGAACCCATCAGCGACATAAGTCTTAGAGGGCTGTATTTTCTTCCTTCCCATATATATTACCGTAGATGTCATCGTACCTCTCAATGCTTAATATTGTTATGTAAAACTTGAACTCTTCTCAAGTCATGGCCATTTTCAAATGAGCTAAAAGAACTAAGAGTGGATAGAAGTATTGGAAGTCACTACCATATATACACCTAATTTAAACAGAATACTACTTCTACTAGCAGATGACATGTTCCCTTATCCTAAGTAGAGAAAGGAGTTTAGTGAGATAGTCAACAGCTTCAGGATGAAATTCTTCTCAACAATGTTAGCTATCCAGGATAAGGGTAAGTATTCTGTGACTAGACATGGTCCAGACTCTCTCTATATCTGGTAGGGTTAACTGGGCACTTCTAGGGCACATCCATCTTAAGATAGATGTCTTGAGATACCCATCAATGAGAACTGAGATAAACTACCATCTACAAGTGCCTTTTCCATCAGACACCAGATTTTAGATAGCTGAAGCAGATGAGTTTTGTCCTTTCAAGCAAATATATGTTATCTTTCTACATGCCAGCCACACTCACCAACATTCTCCAATGCAGAACAAAGTGTTATCAACAGCTGCAACCCAATTCATTATCTACACAACAACAGTCTTTTACTGTGCAGGAAGGTGACCTGTAGCAATAAATGAGAGTGTAACTGGAAATTGTGATGTAGTGTTGCTGCCTGAGACAGAATGAAGCACTCCCAGGCAACAAACTTTTAAGTGTTTATAAGGGTATTGGAGCAGAGCATTTAAGACAATTGCTACAAACTAGAGCTATGCATTTAAGCCATGTCATGATCTCCTGCAAATTTGCCCAGTAAACTTAGCCATAAATATCTTCTTTATAACTTGTGCTGAGGTACCAAATCAAGTGGGTGTGACACCAGTCTTACCACATTTACTTACTTCTTATCTCTAATGCTACATAGACTGGTATGACCCATGGACTTTGTAATCTTAGCAACAATCTTCAATCAGCTTTGCATGTGGATATTAATCTACCAAAAAAAAAAAAAAAAANAGGTGTCAGCCCAGTGTGAAGCTAAATTCTCTGCAGTGTTTTAGAGATCAGCATGAAGGGATTTTACTTCAACACATCTAGAGTTCTATTAATTATCATCGAACCTTTTACCTCCTGCACATCTCCTTGGACTGTGAAAGATTCAGGAGAGTTGGTCCCTTTTTGACGAGTTCAAACTTTGTAGCTACATACTGCCATAGGCATGTTTGCCTGCATAACTGTCTAATTTCCATTGATCGGTGATGTGACAGGAGGTGTCAGTACAGCCAAATGTGCTTTTTCAAGGAAAACATTCCTTAAACTTACTAGTATATGTATATTTTATCTGAATGCAATTTTGTAAACTAGTTAGAAACAGAAATAGGCATTCATTCTTTTTGTAGAACAGATCTGGGGAGTGGGGGGCAGGTTATGCATGCCATGGTTTCTGGATGTTGATTCATCCTTTGTTTTAAGGGCATTTCTAAATTTCTGCAGGATCTCTCTTTATACATTTCTTATGAGTATTTGTGTCAACTGTGAACACAATTCATTAACTAAATTAGATCCTTTTTTTTTGTCATTATTTAAACTTATTTTTTACTTCTTTCTCTTAATTATTACAGGTTGAGATCCTCCACAAGAAAGCAGAGCTTTCCCCCTTGCCCAGGCTGAAGGAGACATAGTCATGTACCATCATTGTTTGAAGTCCAGAAATTACGACAAAATGTGCTCCTACGTAATGTAACTTGTTCTCTGTATCACCTTGCCATTGCCAGCTTCATGCTGACAATCACTGATTAACTCAGTCGCAGCACATTGTGATTCCCTTCCAGTTCCTCAGCAACATTTCACAGCGACAAGAATTTTGCTTTTAACTACAATTTAGGTAAGTAAATGTGAACATACTGTAAGTTTCAAATAATATACTGTACGTTAGACTCCCAGCTGCAACCTTATCAAATTATCTTTTATAAACTTGACTCAAAATCCAGAGGGACTCTGGACTGCTTAATATTCAGTTAATTTCTGTTTTGATTGGAAAGACAAAAGTAAACCTTTTGGAAATGAATTCATCAATTCAAACTGCATAACAGGCTTTATTGAAATGCAGTCTGCAATGTTTTTAAGTCAGCCTGATCACTGAACGTTGGGACTTATCTTAATTATGGTTGGTTGTAATACTGTACTTATATTAATAATGTTCTTATGTTAAAGAGATTTTTTTGACCTTTTGGAGTGCAGAAATCAATGAGAAGTTGATAAAGCCAAGTTCATTGCTGCCTAAAGTAAAGCAAGCCTGATTTGTTTACTTACCTAAGCCTTCATCTGTCAGACTCATTCTGAAATGATTTATAGACCTCTACCCAATGAAATCATTTAAAGTAGATTAGATTCAAGGAACAATCACCTCTAATATGACAAGCTGATGGGGGATGACAGGTAACCAAGTTGCTCTGGATGGCAAACAAGTTCCTGAAATTCTGATTAAATTAAAATATTAATGGTACCACTGGGAAAATAAGATTGAATCATGTTAGGTGAATTCAGTATTAGAACCAAAATGCAAATAGTGAACCATTCTGTGTGAAGAAAGCCAGCTGAGGTACCAGGGGAAGTTACCTCCAGTAAACGAGAGAGCAGGAAGTGAATTCAAATGAAAAGCATTGTGTCAGGAGCTCACCTTCACCTTTCTGAGGTCTCTAAAACAACAAGGCCTAACAGGCTCTGGGGTTGGTCTGAACACTTTTGAGAGGTTACATATTTATTTGGACTTGCAGCCTAGTACTAATGAACAACTCCTGCTTTCCTAAGGTTATAAGGTTATTCTTTGAAGCACTGATCCATGCTTTTCTTTCTCTTTTTTCATGTTTGTTTAGTTTCTGTTTCCAATCCTGTACATTAAGTGGCTCTGGCTGCACTATAATTGGCATATAACTAAATGTATTGACACTGTCTGCTTTGGGATATGTATTAATTTTGACATACAGGGTAATTAAATGTGCTATTCATCTCAAGTGCATTAAAGGAACAATAGATGCCTTATCTGCCAGACATGCTGATGTATGCAATTACAACATGTTAAGAGTAGCTGTTTTTTGCTTTACAACACCTTTTATTAAGGCTCTTTTAAATATCTTCAAATGTTATTTAATAGCAGCTGTGAAGTAAAAACTATCCATAATGGGTGGGATTTATCTCACCTCACTGTAGACACTGTAGACACCTTCATCTGATCTAATCGCCTACCCTCCTTTTTCAGTCAGAAGAGAGAAAGGGCTATTATAGGTTGCCAGTCATGTGGTCTCTTTTTTATATTTGTATTTGGATGTGATAAGCTGCTACCTGGACATACACATCCCCCCATCTTTCTGTATCTTCCAGGGGAAGAACTTTGATGTAGACAGCAGGAAGCACGAAGAGGAAATGGTGGTTGCACTCACAGTGTCTTTCTAAATAATAAAGTGTCAATTTAGTCTGAGAGCAAGAGTTTTCCTGTTTTTCTCAGGAGGTACTGTGCAAATTATAGTGGCAATGGTCAGTCCAGTGGGACCCAAAGCTAGAGGAAGAATGTGATTAACAGTAAAACAAAACAGCAGCTAGACAGCAGCAGAGAGAAAGAGACTCCTAGAGTCCCTTATCTACAAGGAAGGTTAGTTTTTCTGGACCAAAAATAAATACTATTCAGTATGGAAGCAGTGGAAGGAAGGATGAGACATGCATGAAGAACTGACCACAGTGGAGTAAAAATAAGAAACCTAAAGATTTCTATCATCTCAGTGGGGGAAAAAAAAAGTCAAGAAGAGAGTACTGTCAGGAAAATGCCCCAGACAATGAATCAACTCACAAAGGTCCTGAGTTTTGTGACTGCAGAAGAATTGAGCTGATGGAGAGATGTTGTTCTGGGGACTTGGGCAGAAGAAGAGACTGCTGTTATTTTCTAACCTGAAACCAAGAAGAGGAGAGGAATATGTTTACATTTCAATGCCACAAACATGGCTATGTCAACACACACTTTACTAGATTAAAAACCTATTCAATTCTAGACAGACTGTTGGGACCTCTGCAGTGTGATCTCACCAGTGGCAATACTAGATTGAAAATCAGCAGCAATCAAAATAACCTGAAGCAGGTTGCTTGAGCCAAAAGACTGAGGTGCAGATGGAACCTGAGGGCCCACCAGACCACAATGCAGCACAAGAGAAAGAAAAAGTGTCTCCCTGATTGCTTTAGCATATACAAGCAATGGATAACCAGCTTGACAACCAGCATGACGGACCTTGGAGAATGGCAGCAAAGACCACGCTCCTGGGGTGACTTTTCCACACATGTATTCTGCTTTGAAAAAATAACTGACAACACCAACTATTAAAGAAATAAAGAAGCATCCTGCTCACTGCTATAATAAAAGAAAGGATTATAAGAAGAAGGAGACAACACAAAATCAGCCCAAAAATATATGATTTGCAGATTATCTGCAATTTCTCCCCATTTGTAGGTACTGTGGTACCTACAATGTGGTGTGGTACCTAAAATGTGGTGAGGAAGTTTATGGATCTTCCCTGGTGTCTGAAACAAATTCTCGCACATCTGTAAGTCATTATTTCCACAGTTCAACTCCTTCTGTCTGTACAATGTGACTCTAAGATTTTTCCATAGGAAAATCTGTGGCCAAGTGAGCAAAGTACCATGGGAAAGTACCATTTTCCTACACTTACTGTCCAGCCCATAATAATCTTGTCATGTTGTAAACTGTAATGAGACACTATGACTATGTCCAAGGTTTAAAAAAAATAGATCCAAGTCTTCATTTCCTAATGATGTTAGAAATTACTTTTCTCTCAGATTTTCAGCATGTTTCATCAAGCCATCATTTCATGAGAGCTTTGAAAAGTATTCAATGTCTTAGGTACCTAAACAGATATCAGGTTCTTTGAAGTTTTCATTTTTAAAAGATTTTGACCTCTAGGTACACTTCACTTTGTAGTAATGGATGTCTATAAGGTATTATTTCTTGTCTTGCTATATCTCTGCCATTTAGGATATTAACTACTTAGTCATTAATTTCAGTCCTATCACTGTCTCATGAAGGTTGTCATAGAGCACAACTCCAAAAGTCCTGTTTCTCTTAAAAGCTTCAAAACTAATACAGTCTAATATTTTAACAGTTAACTTTGATATCACTACACAATCCATCATTATATGAAAAGAAGTAAAGAATCTGTTATGTAAAATCCAGGCCAAACAGAAGTACAAGCAGGAGGTAAAAAATCTGAGCATTTCTCCAGTAGAAACTCAAGGACAGAGACAGGGCAAATATACTTCATCCAAAAGAGCAACCGTCAAAGGGAGAGAACTAAAGAGATAACTAAAGCTGAGTTCATGCAAATTTCTGTTCCAAGTTTAAATTTTTCCCCTGAATTTCCTCTTAAAATTTGAAAATTTTAATGAGACAGAAATAGTACTGTCTTAAGCGCTCCTTGTGAATGTGTCTGTGAACAAATCCTTCCTTCTCCTTTCAAGAAGTTGGGTAATATTCTGACTGTATTGAAAAACATTAACACTTAAATTGTCTCCCATATTTGTATTCATAGAATCATAGAATCAAAGAATAGCCTGGGTTGAAAAGCATCCTAAAGGTCATCTAGTTTCAATCCCCCTGCTCTGGGCAGGGTTGACAACCACTAGAGCAGGCTGCCCAGGGCCCCATCCAGCCTGATCTTGAACAACTCCAGGCATGGGGCATCCACAGCTTCTCTGGGTAACCTGTTCCAGTGCCTCACACCCCCTGAGTGAAAAATTTCCTCCTAATATCTAGCCTAAATCTCCCCCCTTTTAGTTTAAAACCATCCCCCCTTGTTCTGTCACTATCAACCCCTGTAAATAGTCGCTCCCCCTCCTGTTTATAGGCTCCCTTCAAGTACTGGAAGGCTGCAATGAGGTCTCCCCGGAGCCTTCTCTTCTCCAAGCTAAACAAGCCCAGTTCCCTCAACCTTTCCTCATAGGAGAGGTGCTCCAGCCCTCTGATCATTTTAGTGGCCTTCCTCTGGACCCGTTCCAAGAGCTCCACATCTGTTTTGTGCTGAGGACCCCAGGCCTGGACACAGTACTCCAGATGGGGTCTCACAAGAGCAGAGTAGAGGGGGACAATCACCTCCCTCTCCCTGCTGGCCACCCCATTTTTTTAATGCAGCCCAGGACACAGCTGGCCTTCCAGGCTGCAGGCACACACTACTGGCTCGTGTCCAGCTTGTCATCCACCAGGACCCCCAAGTCCTTCTCTGCAGGCCTGCTCTCAAGGAGTTTTTCTCCCAGTCTATACAAGTACCTGGGATTGGCCTGGCCCAAGTGCAACACCTTGCACTTGGCCTTATTGAACCTCATTAGGTTCTCATGGGCCCACTTCTCCAGCCTGTCCAGGTCCCTCCGGATGGCATCCCTTCCCTCTATTGTATCAACTGCACCACTCACAGAACCACACAGAATCACAGAAGCAAAGAATGTTAGGGATTGGAAGGGACCTGGAAGATCATCTAGTCCAATCCCCCTGACGGAGCAGGAACACCTAGATCAGATTGCACAGGAACTCATCCAGGCAGGCTTTGAATGTCTCCAGAGAAGGAGACTCCACAACCTCTCTGGGCAGCCTGTTCCAGTGCTCAGCTTGGTGTCATCTGCAAATTTGCTGAGGGTGCACTCAATTCCCTCATCTATGTCATTGATAAAGATGTTGAAAAGCACCGGTCCCAAGACAGACCCTTGAGGGACACCACTGGTGACCAGCCTCCATCCGGACATAGAGCCTTTGGCTGTGACCAGCCAACCAATTCTTTACCCATTGAACAGTCTGTCATTCAGATCCATACCTCTCCAATTTAGAGAGAAGGAAGTGGTGAGGGACCATGTCAAAGGCTTTGCACAAGTCAGGTAAATTACATCTGTTGCTCTTCCTTTGTCCACTGATGCCTTCACTCCATCATAGAAAGCCACCAGATTGGTCAGGCAAGATCTGCTTTTGGTGAAGCCATGTTGGCTGTCTCGGATCACCTCTTGGTGCTTGTCTTAACATGGCTTTGAGGAGGACCTGCTCCATGATCTTCCCAAGCACAGAGGTGAGGCTCACTGGCCTGTAGTTCCCCGTGTCTTCTTTTCTCCTTTTCTTAAAAATAGAAGTAATATTTCCCTTTTTCCAGTCACCAGGGACTTCACCCCACAGCCATGATTTTTCAAACATGATGGAGAGAGGCTCGGCAACCACATCAGCCAGCTCGTTCTTCTCCTTCATTCTCAGTTTGTCTCTGTCTTTCTCTACTTAGATCTAAATAATACATATCTGTACATGCAAACATAGAGGTGTGTAGATATTTAAGTGTGGATGCACCTATCCATATATAGCATGGACATATTACAGTAACGATCTGCCTACCTAACTGTAGTGACAGAGGTTTGTTTGGATTATGATGACAACCTTCCACTACTTTTTGTGCAACAGAAAACTGATAATATTATTTGTATCATAAGCAATATACCCCAAAAGATCTGGTTGTCATGGCTAAGTATGTGTCTTCTGTTTTTTGTAGATTTGATGGTTGGCTTATGTGTAAGATCTTCATGTGTAATCATAGAATAATCAAGGGTGTGTGTGGGTTTTTTTACCTGTCCATTATACAGCACAGATTGCTAGTATGTTGTTTGCCACATGGTTCCTACCTTTTCTACACTCACCCCATACATGGACTGAAAGCATTGAAAACATGTGAGTAGCTGCTGTTTACAGTGGGTGAATATGGAATCCATATATTAAATTTCAACATCAACTATACAGGTCTGAATTTCCTGCAGCTTTGATTCTAATGCCTTAGTAATGTTTATGTTATCAATATTAGCTTGCATAACATTTGGGCTTTGGACCTGAGGGATGGGTAAGATTGTCTAGCTTTCTCCACAGCTCCAAATACCACAAGACTGCTTCATGGAATTATAAAGAGGGCCTGCATTCATAACAATATCCAAAATTTCAGCTACTTTGGCCAACAATTCACCGTCTATGGTGCATTCCAAACAAATAACAGTCAAATGTTATTTCAAATGGCAGACTTTTTTGTCTAATCTTACCATCTTGTGATTTGCCTTGTAACTTATGCCTGGAATATCTATGTTTCACATAAAATGAAGCACAGTGGTGTCGAGGCTCTTTCCCCATGGACGTTTATCCTTGAAACCAAATTCAACTTGAAAAGGACAGTGTTTGTTGACTAATCAGGCAACACTGATGGAAATCACTGAGAATATTGGAGGTCTCCAAGTGCCTTTTGTGGAAAAGTGTCATTTAAATACAGAGGCTTCACAGCATTTCTCAAGGCAGACAAGTTCTGGATCTACCTGGACTCCTGTCTTATGAGAGCTTGGAAAGTGGGTACATGATATCCCTTTTCTTCAAATGTTCCACCATGTTTTCTGATCTACCCCAGGAACTGACTTTAGCTGCAGCTTGTTCCATAAATTCTCATGAAAATTAAGTCTAAGACTAGAACCAAAATAGATGACTGGCTGGTGGAAAGATTTGAGCATAGGCTTACCAGAGCAGGAAGCATGAAGAAATGAGGCCAGCTGCACGGGCTGTTATCCTCTACTTCTGTTTTACTTTCAATTCAGTGGTAAAAGTGTGGTTGCACAAACAAGAGCTGACAAATACATACCCACTGCAGACAAGTTCTTGTCTGAAAAGAAAGGTCAAAGTCCCCTGTGAGGGCAGATGGGAAGAGGTGTTCCTGGAAATTGGAACTCCTCAGTTGTTCAAACTGAACGAGTACTCAGAAGGACTTTGAGATTTTGGATGATACTGACAAACAAATGGGAGTTGGAGCAGGCGTCTCAAGCAGTTTGTAACCTGTCTCAGCATAGCCTGGCCATGTTCTGATTGACATCTCCTCTTCATCCCCCTGTACCATCCTTAAAGGCTGGGTAACAGTGAGGCTGCTGTATTGGCTAAGATACATAGCTGAGTGTCAATGGGACAACACCAGCAGCCAAGCCCATAGCACTTTGCTCTCCTGTCCAGAACTCTCCCAAGACTGCTAAGGAGACTGACATTTGTCCCCCCTGTGACATGACCCAGGCATAGCAGAAGGTTATGTGCCAGCTCCCAGCAGCCTGGAGGGAAGACTTCTGGAAGTGCCATACACCACAGTGCTGGGGTGAAGGAGCCTCTGCACTGTGCTGCTGGTGCTCACCCACCAATCTGTGTGTGCTTCTCTTGACCAATGTGGGAAGTGGGTGGCTTGAGGTGGTGATGAACAGACATCCCAAGATTTCACTCTCATATTAACTTATTTACTCCTTCGTCTTTTATTTATTTGATTCAGTGACTCAAGATGAAATGAAAGGCTGAAAGCTGACAGAGTTCAGGGATCAGGAAAGGAGGATGAGCAGCCAGAAAGGACCGACAAAGTGGTTATCAGGCTCTCAGGGTAGTGGCTTGAGAATGAATCCCCTATCCAGCTCTGGACTGCAGGCAGGATCTAATGCATGCATTTGGGCAAGATCAAATTTGCCATCTTTTCCATGTAAGAAAATCAAATAGCAATATTCATTGGCAGACTAATGTGGAAGTCAAGGTTCCCTTCTACAAGAAATGTTCTGATGTCAGGTTTCAAGTAGGCAGTCCTGCAGTTGTTTTCATCGTGTTTTTTACCCCTCAGAAATCAAGGGTGGTCAGCTTTTACATACATATGCCCCAGCATTCAATCTTAGAAGCTACAGACTATTACTTCTGTGTCTTCAGCAATTTGGATCACAGGTTTGAGGTAATATGATGACTACAAAACATTTAATTTTTCCCTCAGAATCTGAAATTTCAAGCTGCCATTACATGTTTTGTCACTACTTAACTCCAGCTGGCAAGCAAGCACCACCCAGCCACTCGCCCACTCCCCCCTGGCAGGATGGGGGAGAGAATTGGAAGAGCAAAAGTGAGAAAACTCATGGGTTGAGATAAAGACAATTTAACAGGTAAAGCAAAAGCTGAACACACATGCAAAGCAAAACAATGAATTCATTCACTATTTCCCATGGACAGGCAGGTGTTCAGCCATCTCCAGGAAAGCAGGGCTCCGTCACATGTAACGATTGCTCGGTAAGACAAACACTATCACTCCAAATGTCCCCCACTTCCTTCTTCTTCCCCCAGCTTTATATGCTGAGCATGACATCATATGGTATGGCATATCCTTTTTTTACTTGGGGTCAGCTGTCCCAGATATGTCCCATCCCAACTTCTTGTGCACCCCCAGCCTACGCTCTGGTGGGGTGCTGTGAGAAGCAGAAAAGGCCTTGACTCTGTGCAAGAACTTCTCAGTGGTAACAAAGACATCCCTGTGTTATCAATTCTGTTTTCAGCACAAAATCAAAACTGAGCCCCATACTAGCTACTATGACAAAAATTAACTCTATCCCAGCCAAAACCAGCACATCTGCTCGGAGGATCAGTGGTGTCTTGCCTCTTCGAACAATGACAGCAGGAGCATTCAAGCAGGGAGTGCATGACTTTTCAGGAGGGAAAGCCAGCCTGCAAGAGCAAGAACCTGCTGTCCTCTCTGATAGGTGTAGAAAGGGGGAGCAGGAGGCTCTGCAGGAGCAGGCAGTCATAGGAACCAAAACATAGCCCCATACTAGCTACTGTGTTGAAAATTAACTCTATTCCAGCCAAAACCAGCACAGCTGTGGGTTATTTAGAAAATAATTTTTAAAACTACATCCAATTTTAGGTATGATCACCACACTTTTTTGGAGAGTAAGAAGAACAGGCTCAGAACAACAGCTGTTGGTATTCACAATAACTATGCAATGAGATATTTACTAAATATGGAAAATAAATCCGTTGAATGATCTGATCTGCCTCATCCTTCTCTATGTTAATTGAAATAAAAATTCTATTTTTCTAATTTTATTCCACATTTTCTAAAGCAGTCATAGCATTGCTATTCAAGACACCACATCCACTCTTCCGGTAGAGAAATGTAAGCTAAATTGACACTACCTTAAGGGCCACAGGCCAGTCAACAGAACTATCTGCAAAGTTAAAACAGTCTTAACGTTTGGTGTGAAATTTTGCAAGACTTTCCCAAAGCTTTGAAAATTTATTCTTGCAGAATCTGTGGTTAAATTCAGTTTGGTGCAAAATTATTAAGGAGTTTTGAATTGCAAATTAGATAGTTCAAAAATTCAAAAACTGAAATAAGGTTCCAATTTTGAAAAGTCTTCTCCTGAATTCAAATATTACAAACAAATGTACTGTTAGCATCTCTGAACAACATATTTTTCTGCTTTTGTGGATGTCGTGATTAGTGGAGCACCTGGAGGTCCCTTGGACCAAAAGGCCTTTCATGCAACTGCTACACATAACTACCATAGAAAATCATGTGCTTAATACAGACCTGTGAACAGACTACCATGAATTCTAGAAAATATGTTTACACCCCACGTTCTCAACTTTCTGTTCTTTTTTGAGTGCTGGGTGTTTTATGAGTGCTTGGCCCCAAGCCTTATTTTTTTGGGTGGTAATGATTTATGCTGATAGGTCTATTCTACCTGAAAATCTCTACTGCAATGCCTGATGCTTTCCAAATAATTTTCAAAAATTTTCTTTAAATCAACAATTTGAATGTGACTATAATTTTTATACAAACTTTTTTTAAAGTGTTCAGAGAACATAACTAGAACAGCTAAGGTTAAGCTTCTGAATGCAAAAACTTGCTGCTCTCTGCTCTAGACTCTCTGCTAAAAGAAAATCAAATTCCTTTTTGACATTAGTTAGCTAAATTGTAGGTTTAGCCATATTCATCCATAAAGCCAGCACTGGTCTGTTTGACATATCAATACAGGCATGTCTGGCACAAACAACTTCCTTAGACAATTTGAGTGTGACCTTTAATTTGCAAACATCATTCTCCTTTATTCCTAGTCTTTGACTTGCTGCAATATCTAGAATAACAGACACTTATCTAACGGAATTCACTTAATTATTGGGGTTTCATTCTTAACCTTGATGATTTTGGTGTGATACAGATGCTAAGGGTTTTCACACCATGGTAATTACATGTGGTTTGAGTCAGATGCTGCTATCTATAATGATTCTACCCTTGACAGGTTAGAAAAATGTTGATTTCTGGAATATTTGTTTGGTCTTCATAGAGATTCTGATGTTCACTAATCCATTCCTTAAGATAAATAAACTTTAATATGTTCTTTTCTCTCTCTGTGGATGTGGGATACTTTCAGTCATGCAAGTAAATCTTGACGTTTTCTTTTAAATATTTATTGTCCATTTGTATAACATTTGCTTCTAACTCTGTCATGAGGGGAACAACTGTTGCTTTCTTCAACCTGGTATGATCTGTTCCCTAAGCAAGCTGGTTTTCTGACAATATTGACACTGATTTTAAATGTATGTCATGTAATTATTTGCTTGTTACTACTCCTTCTAATCGTGGGTGAATTCCAGACACATGTCCAAGAAAGTATGAGAACTGCTCACATTGATGTGCTTAGCCAGATACTGCAATTCTACAGACAAAATCTGAGGCTTTTCTCAGTAAACAGATCTCTGCTACTCCCATCTGGGGATGCACAATAAATTGTGTGAAGTCTAAAACTACCTCTTAGGTTAGTTCCTTCCCTGTTGCCCTTAATCACATGACATCAGTGTGGACATTGTGACATGGCATCCCTGCAGCACCCACCAAAGGGACTCCTGCCTGGTCACAAAGCAGCATGCTTCGGGGCTTGCCCAGCCTGGGATGAAAGAAAAATACCAGGGAGATAGACAGCCCTCTCCTTGTGGAATGGCAAATGGACATCACTTGTTCAACACAGATGGCTGAGGTCATGGACACTGCTCCACCTTCCGTGGCCAATTGTTTGGCTGAGGATGGCAGCAACAAAAGAGCTCTTTGTAGGTGTCTTCAGCTCAGTACCTGACACCTAGCCTGTGCCCACACCAACCCTGCACATTGTTTTCACTGCCCTCCTAAAGTAAAGGAGGCATAACTTCACAGAGTGGTTGAGGTTGGAAGGAACCTTCACCTTCCCCAAAGTCAATGGAGAGAGACCAGCTTCCATAGGCAGATTTTGTCTCACAGATGGTTAATTAACCCAAGAGGTTAATCAAAACAAGCTGTGCTTCATTGTCCTGCAAAGAACCCAAACAGCCACCCACCACTGGTCCATCAGTCCTGGAATAACCACTGGATCTCATGTCTCACTTGCTGCAGGTGCTAGGAGTACATTTTTCTGCTATGTAAATTGTTGAATCTTGATCAGCATGATCTTGCTTTGCTTGTATGACTTGGCCCAAGGACTATGAGTTGCCCTTAAATACACTGTCAAAGAAATACTGTCATAATAAGGTTGGAAGAAAATAATCCATTCCTCTGCTCCAAAATAGGGTTAACAATATGTAAAACACACTTAACAGGTACTTTGCTAGCCTGTTCTCAAAAATATCCAGTGATGGAATTTGCCTTAACCTGTGTCCTGGTGCACCAGTAACTTCGACCAGCTTCTTTCCCCATCTGCTCACAGATTGCTCTGGGATCTTTGGACAGAGATTGTGCTTTCCTACTGCCTTTGCACCCATATATAAAATGACTTCAAATTCTTCCAAGTATACCAGAACAGTCATTGCTCTGGCCCTCCTTCATTATTGATTTTTCTCAGTTGGAAATAAATCTCTGCCAGTGGTACTATTTCAGTCAGCAGCTGTGGCATTCTCATGTAGGTGAGCAACTGGGTAGCCCCACTCCCTGGCACCAGGGGTACAAGCTCTCTGCTCTCCTTACCTCCGACTCACAGATTTTGGACTTTTTTTTTCTCTTTAAATTACATTTTCCATTCAGAAACAAAATGTGATTCCAGAGAACTTCAGATTACAAGGCAGAATACATCCCAGTTATCTCCAAATTCTAGTCCATAGATATTTCTGCACTTGTCCAATACTTATTGCAAGGGCAAAGCGGAATAGTCTCTAGGCTTCATTGCAATATAAGCATCAAATTCTACTATCAGCAGTTGCAGCATGATTTTAGATTATAAAATATAGACCATAGCTGCAATAATAACTATGAAAGTATAGAATGTAAAAGCAATAAATATTGCTGTAACTGAGAATGCAGCTATTATATCCATCTCTGAGGAATTCAAATCAATCTCCTACCAATTTTGTCCATTGTTTTCTGTGACCCTGTACCTGATCTTCTAGTAATGGCTCCATTCATCATAATGAGTCCAAATGTCCTGGAAATATCTTCTTGTCCAGATGGAGAACATTTGTTAAGTAGCAGGTATATGAAATACATATATTTGTATATTTATGTGTATGCTGAAAGGTAAAATATTCATAACCCACTAAAGAAAGCTTAGGCCTTTCTTAAAATAGGGTAGCTTTAATGAAAATAACTGTGATATGAACTTTGCTTCCAGCTTCCTTTGCTAGATTAAAGGAACAGCATAGAAATAAAGATATTAAGATGTTATTAATGTTTATTGTTGAAATATGTATATATGAGAAGTGCTCCTTCATACATTATGTAATGTCTAAATTACACAAATGTGGGGGAGTTTAATAAGTCGTCCATATGGTTTCATCTTTTAATGTAATTTTGGTCTACATTCTAAATGAAGCAGGGAAAAGTCACTACTTTTAGCAATTTTAAAAATTGTTTTACATGTGAAAGAAGCTGAATAGTAACATAGTGAAAATATTGTAGGTAGCATTGCATTAAGATCATTGATCATTTTTTTCTTAATAAAAGCAGGGTACATGGAGAATCGAAGCAGAACTGTGATGAAAAATGACACAAATGTCAAAGAGAGGAAAAGGAAAGAAGGTTGATTAGCAGTAAATCTGCAATTGAAATACGCTGTCTTTAGATGGGAAATTCTTTTCTGTCAATATCTGTTCCTTTTTTTTTTTATTAAAGTTATTCCAAGCAGTGCATTTATTGAGCCATAGTGGTGAGTGCTGGATTGATGACAGAGGTTTAGTCCAGCTCTGGGCAAGAGTTGAAGGAGATATCTGGAATGTTTCAGGATAGCACTGGAGAAACAAAATGCAGTTTTGAAGCTCATGCTGCATGGATGATGACTACAATAAAAATTTTCATTGATGGTCACTTCTGAATTGGGAGCACTCAGTAATAACTCTTGGAGAAATTTAAGCATGTCAACTAGTCATACTATTTAATTATTGTTTTAGTAGATGTTTTTCAAGTAGCAGTAAACCTCATAAAGCATATGGTTCTCACAACTGGGAGGAATGGGAAAGGGGAGATAAATAATTTTAGCACTCATTGCTAATTTGGTTTGTAGCTGTGAACATTTAGTAACTTCACAGAAGAGCTGCTGTGAACCAAATTGACGTTGTTTTGACATGGAAACTGGTTCAGAGAATTTACGTATCAGCTGATGTGGGAGCTCAAATCGTAGGGTGTTTGACCATCCATTTCAATGACACCACAGAGGTGCTTTTGTAGCTTCCCCTTCTGCCCCCATCCTTGGGCTTGGGAAAGTGGAATGGATACTCACAAGAAAACAAAACAGGCTTGAAGATGATTCATCTCCATGTCATAAAGACTCTTGCTAATCTGAAACCCACACTCTCTTAGAGAAAAATAGTTGTTTTAGTATCAAAAGCACTCAGGATAAAACTCAGTCTTTGGATTCACATTGTAGTTCTCTTATTGATTAAAAAGGGAATACAGCCTATGGAAAGTGTATAGAATATTCAGAATACACTGCAGGCCAAAATATTTTATTTGGCTTAAAACATAAAATTTATCACTTTTACAATCTGTCATGAATTCAGAAATGTGGGTTATCTTACATGTTCCAGATTTTTCATAATCACCAGGCTAATGTGGGGACCAGAAATTTTGTGAAGTGTGCTTCCAATTCTTGTCTGAGTCTCCATCCTTAGACCACATGACATCATGGTGTATCAAGCAATAAACCCAGGGTAGCATAGTTTTGCAGTGTTGAACAAGCAGGGAGTCTGGCTTTCAAAATGCAATTCAATCTGAAAAAAAAAATGGAAAAGCAATGCTGCCTACAAAAAAATATTCTGCTTTTAGTGAAGTCAGTCAGAGCTTTTAGATGAGATTTTCTCCTTTCTCTTTTCCTTGAATATAATCAGCCAGAGGAGTTATGTACCCTTTCACTGGGGTGGTTCTGTGGAAGTTTGATGTCTTAGATCAAAGAAAACCAGAGGTGTAGCATTAGCTAATATTTTAAAAATAAATGTCAGTAGAACTTTTTAATCATTGTAAGAAGTTGTTTCACTTAAAGTTTCATATAAAGCTGTAGATTCGTGATCTTTTCCTTTCACTGTCACATTCCCCCCATTCCTAATTATCACAAGGCTCCAACACCCTCGTCATTAAGCTCCTGCTAAGGTAATTGGACAATTGGAGGGCATAGGCTGGGAACATTATGAAATGCTTCAGCCATCCTTTTTCTCCACAGGTACAAAAGAAATTTGTTCCTCTATAAAACTGCCTACAGGTTCATCTTGAGGGTGGGGGGCAGTGGGTGGTATTGTGTGCAGATTTGACAAAAGATTCTCTATGAAGGTGAAAATGGCACATGAATATATAAAGGAATCTGAAAACATGCATCAGGAACCACCAGAAAAAGTCTTACAGGATGGTGAGGGAAGCAGTTTCAGCAACTGCTGAAGGGTAGAGAAGGCTGTGGAGAGGAGGGCTGAGGGTGCCACACAACCCTCAGCTGTCCATGAGAATGGGCAAGCAGCACCTTATGTGTGTTTCATGTAGTTAAAATCACCACTTATTCACTGAAGAAGTTAACAATGATGCCTCCATTCCCCACTGGTTTGTGTGTTTCTTCACAGTTTAGGCACCATCTTCCAGGGTAGCCCAACTTTGGGAAGCCTCTTACCAGATCAGAACAGCACTTCTTCAGCAGCTTGGGACAGGGACCATGGCTCTGAAAGTCAATATGGGGGAAAGAAAACAAGCGGGGGTTATGTAGGTTCATTTTCAGTCAGAGTGAGCAGACATTATTGCAAAGAAGGGTTCCTCCATGTGGAAGAGCAGAGAAATTTTAATTATCTTCACTGAGGTGCAAGAGTTTAGAAGGCCTACAAAAGAAAAATGGAAAGAACAGTAAGTTGCCAGAATAGCTGCAAAGAGGGATTGCTCAAAGATGCAACTGAAAAAAAATACCTGTACAATAATTAATTAGGCTTCAAAACGTCCCTTTGAGGTAGGTAAGTATTATTAAACAAGAATATACAGAATTAATTAAGGTTTGCAGGGAAAAGAAAGGGCAGGAAAAAAAAAAAAAGCTGAACAAATTAATCCTAGCCAAAGGGGTAAGGAGAATAAGACTCCTGCAGACAGAATCAAGGAAGAAACATATCGTAGGAAGAAAACATACCCATTAATAATGGAGCCATTATTGGAACTGATTGCCAATGCTTCCTTCATTATTAGAGCTGATTGCCAATGCCTCCCTAAGGGAGGGCAAAGATGCCAGACTCTTTGCAAGGAGGAGGAGGGAAGTGCATCACATCTTCACTTAGCTTATATTTTCCTTTATGCTGACATTCTGTCAGGCAACCACCCCTTTTTCAGGCTTCCTTTAGGATGCGTTTTAAGGAAGGTGTATAAGTCCATGGGACTGGATGATATCCATCTTACGGTTCTGAAAGAGATGGCTGATGTGGTTGCTGAGCCGCTCTCCATCATATTTGAAAAATCCTGGCTGTCTGGGGAGGTCCCCAAAGACTGGAAAAAGGGAAATATTACTCCCATTTTTAAGAAGGGGAGAAAGGAAGACCCAGGCAACTACAGGCCGGTGAGCCTCACCTCTGTGCCTGGGAAGATCA
>VZTO01017794.1:133674-180621 GCA_013400615.1 Syrrhaptes paradoxus
TGGTGGCACACTGGAACAGGTTGCCCAGGGAGGTCGTGGATGCCCCATCCCTGGAGGCATTCAAGGCCTGGCTGGATGTGGCTCTGAGTAGCCTGGTTTAGTGGTTGGCGGCCCTGCATATGGCGGGGGGGTTGAAACTAGATGATCACTGTGGTCCTTTTCAACCCAGGCCATTCTATGATTCTATGATTCTATGATTCTATGATTAAGGCTGTAGAGACATAGGTTCAGGAAACCTGCAAGATACCTCTGGGACTCTATCCATTAGCATCAAGACCCTCCCCATAGCACATATATTAGGTACTTTCATGGAGGTTTCATGGAAGCTGCCAATCTAGTACTACCGCTATCACTGCCAAAAGATAAGAGAATCACCAGACCCACACCTCTTTAAATTCCAAAGGTAAATTATTTCACCAGGGCGTGGAAAGTTAAGCACTCCCATTAAAAATAAAAACAACTTCAAATCAGAAAATCTGTGTTCAATTTTCTTGACAAGAGGAGAGACACAACGTAGTATATTAGCCATCATCACTTAATATCCTGAAAAGAGACTCTTGGTATGATACTACTAAATAAGTGTACTGATTCTAGCTGGGGTAGAGTTATTTTTCTACATAGCAGCCTGTATGATGCTGTATTTTGGATTTGTGACTAAAACAGCGTTGATAACATACCATTGTGGAGCAATGCTTGCATGGTATTGGAGTTTTCTCTTTTTCCCACACTCTCCTCTGCAGAAGCAGGCTGGGGGCAGGCAAGAGGCTGGGAGGAAACACAGCCAGGACAGCTGACTCAAAGTGACCAAAGGGATGTTCCATTCCATATGACATCATGCTCAAAAACAAAGGCTTGGGGAAATGAGGAGGAAGCAAGGATGTTTGTGGGTATGGTGCTTTCTTCCCCACTAACTCTTACACATGTGGAGGTCCTACTTTCCAAAAAGTGGCTAAACATCTGACTGCTGATGGGAAGTAATGAATAAATTCCTTATTTTGTTCAGCTGTACATGCAGCTTTGCTTCACTTATTAAACTATATTTATCTCAAACAATTAATTTTCTTATTTTTGCTTTTCTGATTCTCTCTCCTATCCTACCATGGGGGAGAGAGTGAGCAGGTGGGTGGGTATTTAGTTGCTGGCTGGGGTCAACCTACTGCAGCAAGCTTGAAGAACTTAATAATGTGTGATCACAGATTTGAATCAAGCAGAGTTATCTGTGAAGTGATATCAATAGTTCATTGCTTTAATATGTCTTTTATATACAGCTACATGATGCATACAGGTATACACAGTGGACAAACTAAAATCATACTTGCAAATCAGAACGTAGTCAATGTTAGGTATATATGAAATTTAGTATGTAACATAAATATTCATATTTTGTATATCGTTGTGTATTGGGTTTATATCCCCCCAGCAGCTCTCCCAGTGCTGCGTGTGACCCTGGCAGCCAGCAGGGTGTGTGTAACACAGCTTGGGAGGGGGCGGAGCCGAGACAGCTGACCCGGATTGGCTGTTCCATACCATGTGACATCAGCTCAGCCATAAAAGCCAAGGGCAGGCAGGAGGAGGGGGGCATTGGTCACTGTATTTGTCCACAGGAGCAGCTGCTGCACATACTGAAGCTGTGCTTTCCCGGGAAGTGGCCAGACATCACTTACTGAGGGGAAGTAGAGAATAACATCTTTGTTTTCCTTTTGTTTCTGTGCGTGGCCTTGGCCTTTGCTTTAATTAAACTGCTTTTATCTTGAGCCACGAGTTTTTTCATTTTAATCTCCCCCTTTGCTGAAGGGAGAGTGATAGAGGGGCCTGGTGGGCACCTGTCATCCAGCCAAGGTTAACCCACAACACTTTGAAATTAATTAATTGTTATAAGAACTGCAAAATCTTTGACATTATGTTCTCCTTTCTTCCAGAATATCTTCCATGCCCAAATAAAGATCTCTTGGGCAGAGTAAGATGTAGGTATTTGCCCATGGAAAAAACTCACACTGTTTAGACATTTGAAAACCCCCAGTTAGGAAACAAATAGAATAACATTTTCATTTTTGATGGTCTTCACAAGAAATTTTCACATGCAAAAATCTTCATCAAAGTGCAAGCTTTTGTGTCTTCATCAGTAGAAAAAAAGACAGAGTATCTTATCAAACTCTCTTACTATCTTGAACATCATTGCTTCAAACAACGTTACTAACACTGAGGCTGCTTTCCATTGATGTGTTTTTCAAATTTATCTGTTGTTGATAAATATGTTTCTCTACAGGAGAGTTAATCACTGCCCTGCAGACAAGTGCATGAACATATATACACACATGCAACAGGATTAACTGATGAACTGTCTGGGTACCATAGGTACTTGTGCAAGAATCAAATCACTAGAAACAGAACCTTCAAATTTGTAGCCCACTTGAAAGTTGGGGTTTTTCCTGGTTTTGCTGCAAGTTAACAGAATGTCCTGGTTTCAGCTGGGACAGAGTTAACTTTCTTCAGAGTAGGTAGTAAGATGCTGTGTTTTGGATTTGTGCTGAGAAGAGGGCTGATAACATACTGATGTTCATAGCTGCTGCCAGGACAGTCAAGGACTTCTCAGCTTTTCTGCCATGCCAGTGTCTGCAGGTGCAGGAGAAGCTGGGAGGGAGCACAGCCCCAGTTGCTAGCCTAGGATTCAACCCTGGGTTTGGGATTGACACCCAAATTGGCCAATGGTATATTCCATATCATGCACATCATGTCCAGTATATAGATAAGACTCTGTCCAGAATTGTTCTCTCTTGCTCTGGATTATCACCTCTAGGTCATCTCTCTGTCAGGGTCATCTTGGCTTCTCAGACACTCAGACTCTTATCTCCCTTCTGCGATTGTGTTTTTGGGACTTTCCCTGCTCTGGGATCATTAGCCAGGGATGGGCTGAGCCTTGGTCATCAGGTGGTGAGCAGTATCACTGTGCATCACTCGACGTGGGTCAACGTGGGTCGAGGCAATCCCAAGCACAAATACAGGCTGGGCAGAGAATGGATAGAGAGCAGCTCTGAGGAGAAGGACTTGGGGGTATTGGTGGATGAGAAGCTCAACATGAGCCGGCAGTGTGCGCTTGCAGCCCAGAAAGCCAACTGTGTCCTGGGCTGCATCAAGAGAAGCATTAGCAGCAGGTCAAGGGAGGTGATTCTCCCCCTCTACTCTGCTCTCGTGAGACCCCACCTGGAGTACTGTGTTCAGATGTGGGGCCCCCAACATAAAAAAGACATGGACCTGTTGGAGAGAGTCCAGAGGAGAGCCACAAAATTAATCAGAGGGCTGGAGCACCTCCCCTATGAGGACAGGCTGAAAGAGTTGGGGTTGTTCAGCCTGGAGAAGAGAAGGCTCCGAGGAGACTTAATAGCAGCCTTCCAGTACCTGAAGGGGGCCTACAGGAGAGATGGGGAGGCACTCTTTATCAGGGAGTGTAGTGAGAGGACAAGGGGTAATGGGTATAAGCTAAAAGAGGGTAAATTTAGACTAGACATTAGGAAGAAATTTTTCACTATGAGGGTGGCGAGACACTGGAACAGGTTGCCCAGGGAAGCTGTGCATGCCCCATCCCTGGAGGTGTTCAAGGCCAGGCTGGATGAGGCTTTGAGCAACCTGGTCTAGTGGAGGGTGTCCCTGCCCATGGCAGAGGGGTTGGAACTTGATGATCTTTAAGGTCCCTTCCAACCCAAACCAAACCATTCTATGATTTTATGATTCTATGATTTGTATGTTTGTGTATATTACTATTATTCTAATCATCATCCTTATTTTCAGTGCTATTGTAGCTTAGATATTAAATTGTTCTTATCTCAGTCCATGAGTCTTAGCCCTTTTAGTTCTCTCCCCCATCCCCGGGAGGGGGGAGAAAGAGGGGAAGGGTGAGTGAGCAGTGTTGAGTTTTGCTGCCAGATAGGGTAAAACTACAACAGTCCATTTTGGCTGCCAACATGGGGTTTAAGCAATTGAGATAACAACAGACTTGAACAGAGTGCATTAAAACGAACTTTCAATAAGCATTCATTATATTTCCTAAGATGTCACTGTGGAGGAAACTCTTTTCATTTTTTTATGTGTTCTGGGACTCAGCTTTAGAGCTCTATGATGTAACACCTTATTTGCCATATGTTCTTGTGCTGTTTTCTGGTGGGGTTATTGTCTGTAGGTGTTGGATCAAGAATATCATGTTGCTGATTAAGGGGAGAGTGATAAATCTTGGAAAAAGTATGTGTTTTTTCCCTCTCTGCAAGCAAAAAAGAAAAAAAAATAGCACACTGCAAAGGGCAATGGATAAAGGCACAGTGGTCTGAGACAGCAGTTTCAGTCAGTATATACCAGAAATTATAGCCCTGTGTAAGAGGGTGCTCATGCCTTTGGAGACCAATTTTCATGCTGCACTCAACAATGTTCTCTGCGGGTCTTGAAACACAGTCCAAAATACTGCTCAGTGCCTCGGCTTTACTGTAAAAATCAAGTGCTTGTTAAAGTTGTGGGATGCTAGGAAATGCAAAGATTTGGCTTCCCCTGAACTATGTGAAGAAAAAGGTTTGTATTGTTACTGTATGAGAAAATTATATCCTCAGACCTGGAAGGGAAGAGCAGGGTACCAGGGTTATTTATGACCTCCCTCTTCTCCAAGTCAGAGCTGGAATAACCTCATTCTGCACTGCCTGCTCCTTGCCTCAGTTTTATTTTGGGAAGTAGGGCTGTAAAAGGGTCTATCTAGCCACTGAGAATTCATAGTGGACCTGGAAGAAGAGACCTTACCATTGCCCATGCTCCCCACTGAACCACCATGCCCAAGTCTGCTGTTCCAGAGCAGCCCGGTATGAGCAGGTGCCCAAGTCTCTCAGGTATGCACATATTTCAGTGTGCATTCATCAAACGTGTAATGAGGTGGGCTATGGGCATAGGCCTGAACCTATCTATACATAAGCCCTCAGGATGCCAAGTGTCTCACTGCCTAGAAATCACAGTCAGCCTGCTGAAGGGTGGGCTCTTATCCAGAAGTATACTTGGACTACAGATTAGGTTAGCCACAGATTTCAACAAATGTGCTGGAGATGCTAAATCTGTTATGTTGATTAAGTAATACAAAAAATACTGATTAGAGTTCAACCACATAATCTGAACTCTGGCACAAGAGCAACATGGATGTTTCCCTGTGTCACACAGTTTTCAAATGAGGTTTATCATTGTTATTATCATTTCAGAGATATCTGTATTCTTTCTGCATCTGCTGTGAGATGTACAGCAGAGTCCTACATGAGGAGACACGTTATGCATGGTATTACATCTGTCATAAAAAGGGACAAAATATCTGTCTGTTTTTCAAGAGTCAATTTACTTTTTGTTGATTGAGATCTGACTTTATTTGATGTGGCCTTGACTGCAAACTTTGGCTAATCCATCTGTTACATTTTTTAACATTTGCCAGCTGTCAGGAGTAAAAACTAAGAAAAAAGTGTTGTTAGCTCATCCTTCAAATGAACAGAAGCCATGATTGCAAGGCTTCATTAAATGAGCTCTAACATAAATGTATAACTTAATCACTGTACATAAGGTTTTTCTGACTTCAAGAGGAACTGGATCTGGTTTCATATGAGAATTTAATGCTTTTGCAAGGGGAATTGACAAACATACCTTCTATTTTTTTCTTAGTTTTTATTCATATTTCCATCTTTATATTTAAATTGTTGTTATTATCAGGCCCAGCTCCTGAGCCCACAATGGACACAAAGAATTTGTGGGAATCAGACTACTTATGAGAACATGTGCTTGCCAACTTGTGAAAAGGACTCTCCCTCCTTGTCAAATGCACTAAACAAGTGAAAACAGAATTAAAATACTCTTCTCCTGCTGTTTGGAACCAAACAGTACTACAGAGCTAAATGTGACCTTAAAAGATAGTTTGACAATATTAGACATGCAGAAGCTTGCATCTTGCCCAAACTCTTTATCTGTCCCTGTTTTACAGTGACCAAAAAAGGCAAGCAATCCAAGAGACCAGTTCACACTGTCCGTCTCAGATGTCAGTACACCTTCTGAAGGTTTAATAGGAGTTCTAGAAACACTTCATCTTCCAGAGAACTAAAACCAGGACAAGCTCAACATACACTTCCCTGTGTGGGACAAAGCAGACAATAAAGACAAACATTTCATAATTAAGAATTTTCTCTGTTAGTGAAACTCTTTTGGTCTTCTGGAAAATTGTCCAGAAGCCAAAAGATTCTTATGAATGTGTTTGTAGTTCAGACCTGTTTGACACACTTCTGCTAACAAGTTGTAGCTTTTTTTTTTTTTTTTTTTTTTTTTTTTTTTTTTTTTTTTTTTTTTTTTTTTTTTTTTTTTTTTTTTTTTTTTTTTTTTTTTTTTTTTTTTTTCAGTTTTCTGCAAATGTTCATTTAGGGAATTGGTTATTCTCAAATTGTGTTTGATGTTTGTAATCATTCACCTACTTACGCACTCAGATACCGCAATGATAATTAGAAAGACATTGTTGTTTCTTGTGCCCAACTGGATGACCTAACATGAATAGACAGAAGCAGTGCCTCAGCAAATCACTGGGGCTCTCATTCTCCTAGGGAACATGTGGAGAAAGAGAAAAAGGTGAAGACACCTAGAGTAAAGTAGAACTGCAGATTTGCTGGGTTTTCATATTTTTCTGCATTCTCAAATGAAAAAGAAAAAAAAAGCTGTAAAATATTTTCATTTTAGGAATGCTGTAAGAGATGTATGCATTATTTTATTTTCACCTACGCATATATTTTCCCATTTACAACCTAACTACAGTAATGAAAAGTATCACACAGGGTTTGGTTATATAAATACAGCCTTACAAGGGACCTAGGCATCTCTAACATTTTATTTAATTCCTGAAATCTGGCTAGAGAACACAAATACATGGCACACATTCTTTTTTCCTTTGAAATGATTAATACCTTTGCAGCTAAGAAAACTCAGAAGAGAAAACTTGATTATTGACATCAAATTAGTTGTACTAGAGTTATTATAACTTGTACTGGCAAATCTTTACAAAACAGGCTATAACTTTGCAGAATAGTAAAAGGCAAATAATTGTTCCTTTGCGTGTGATACATATGATGAAGAGGACATAGTGATAACATATACTCCATGGTCCTTTTGGCTTTGTGATCTAAGAGAGGGAAGAAGTCAAATGTTTGTTTTAATAAATTAAAAGTTTTTGTTAATTAAATTAAATGTGGATGTTTCTGTTTTCTGTTACTCCAAAAGGTATTCAGAACCCAAAGAAGATCTGAAGAAGATAGTACCCCTAAACACAAAATAGCCACTTACTTTTTTATCGACCCTAAAAAGCTGCTTTTAACATTTGTATTTTACTTTGGGTTTCTATTTTATTTTAGAGAATGCATGTACGCATTGATTACTGTTTATGCTGTTCTTCTACAGCATTAGATAGGTGCCTTCAGCTGCAAGTTATAAATATCCTTCATATGGTACATTGTAGAGCAGGGAGGCGCACACTTGAGACCTAGAGGGCCAACAAGATTTTATTCTCAAAGAACAAGGACTCTTGTAGAAGAAATGTGTGTGGTGTAATTATGATCTTTATTTCAGGAAAGGAACTTTGTAAGATATTCCTGGTTTACTGAGGTCTGATTTTGAAAGAATGAAAAGACGCTCTGTTTAGAAGCAAAGAGGCAAACGTGGATGTAAAAAAGAAGGCTTTCTTCCTTTCATTCCTCAGAAAACCTCCAGCTTCAGCATTTACAAAATTATTACTGAAAATACTTTTTGCATTCATACAACAAAGATTTGAAGGAAATAAACAAAGACTAGAAAATATCCTACAGAAGATGTCAATTACTTCAGTCTATCTGATGTTTCCGTGAAAGAATGTAAATTGTGGCTGTACCTTAAAAATTCAAAATTAGCAGATTCTCTTTGAAGCTCCTACTTTCAAATCTTGTATATCCCTTGTACAAATCTGCACCTGTTTGCCTAATACTTTTATAATTCCAGTAATGATACCTCTTAAGTAGAGTACAGCACAGCAAAGTCCTGTGTAATCCTGCAGCTGGTTCTTAACACAAGTCTTTTGAGGAAAAAAGCTTTATAATAATTGTAGCAATATTAATTAGTAGAAATATTTATGCAGCAATTTTTAAGTTTATCAAGTTCAGAAATATAAAAACACTTTTAGAAAAACTGATATTAAAAAAAAAATCTTCAATGACTCTTCAGTTCCCACAGCAACTCTTTGAGCTTAATTCATCTGAAAATAATATTTTGAAATCTATCTGACTCACATAGAACAAATCTGTTTAGATATTTAAACAAGAATTCCAATTTTTGTTAAACTGTGAAACTAAAGTGGTGTAACAGGAAAGAGTCTGGTTAGAACAGAAAATTAAAAATATTTCTGAAGCTTTCCAGCTACATGAAAAAAGCAGTTGGAGTACACTGTGTATGCATTATACATTCTGCATATTCAGAATATTTGAGACAAACCCAGGAAGCTGATGAGCCAGTGAAAGTACAAGAGAGAAAGTATCCCTATCAAATCCAGACAAGCCAGAAGGAAGTATATATTCCTTTTTCTATGAAATTGTAAGGACTGACTGTAGGAAACTCTCTTAATTGCACAAACAATATTTTCTGATTCTCTCCTCAACTCTGTGGATTCAACATAGTTCCACCCATTTATTTTTCAGGCAAGCAACCGCTGGACAGCTTAGAAGGAAAAAGACAAACAGGAAGAAAATTAACTGTCCATTTCAGTGGTGCTTCTGCAGCATGGAGATGACACTGAAAAGCTTTTGCCCTGAGGAAAAAGAATTTGTGAATTTTGATAAGAAATGTAATATATTTATTTTTCTTTGACAGCTTTTAATGGGCCACAGTGATTCTGAAATTTAAAATTCTTACAGTGTTTGTTTATATACTGTGTTTATTAGGACACAGTGCAGACTAAAGTTTGGCCACAGGGGTACCGTGGGATTTCTTTTGGATTTTAGCTTCTTACATACACCTGAATATCAATTTTAGGATTACTCTGAACTGATCTAATCGGAGTGTCTAATTTAAATACTCTCTTTTCTTCTTATTCCAGAGGAAACATCTAGGGTAGGTTTCCATGCAAAGAGTCTTAGAAGAGCAAAAGCCAACAGGCTCTCTTTTGCACTGTTACCACATTGCTCCTCTTTTATAAACAAAAATTATGTTAAATTTTGAGCATCTTGATTACTTTAATGTGCTTTCCTTTAGTTTGTAGCCTTGATTGCATGTAGCAATTCATATCTATGCTTTTAAAATTAGTTTTCTGAAGTAATTTGTGAGCTGTGCATTGACATCTCATAGACATAGTCCACGTGCTGNACCCTTGCCATATTAAACATAATGTATTCCTTCATCAATTATATTATTTAGCTCTGTTTTAGCTATCTCTGATAAAATAAATGTTCTCCACAGCAGTACCCACAGACTGCCATATGAGCACAGCTACCACTCCAGAGAAACACCATTTTGTACGTGTGGATTTATTTTATGTAAGTGAACAGGTTATATATTGTGTCCTTCTTTTTCTTTCTTATCCCTCCAATATCAATATAAAGGCATGTAAATTCAGTCAGTTCCCTAATTATCACAGATGGCACACTGCAGAACAAATAGAAGTGAGACAAGATGAAACAAAAGCCCAGGTGATGCTATGACAAACAGAAGACAAAGGATGACAGATTCAAAACTTCTCAGGAAAAAAAAAACCTTAGAAAGTAAGCAGAAGATAATGTTTCTTGGAATCTCCCATGACAAAGACACACAAATATAGTCAACAGGATATTAAGACTACTGCAATTAGCAAGCAAAAAATGAGCAGACCGAGAGGCTGAACAGAAGTGAGATGGCACAAATCTCTGAGCAAAACACAGAAATCCCCCTTGCCTTGTAGCTGAGAGCCAGGACAGAGAGGTCATAAGCAAGACATCACTCTTCCCATATGTAATCTGTATTGTTTTGCTGCTCCATTTCTTTTAGCCTACCAATAAATCAATGTATCCTGTATGACTGAAAAGGTCCAGCATGTTGCTTGTTATTACTGCCCATCCACCTACACCTGTTTGCCTAACACCAAGAAAGATAGCCAAAGCTCAACTCTAAGCAGAGCACAGTGCTTGACAACGGGAAAATTCCAGACACTAAATCAGGGGGAGAGCTAAAGCCGGTCAATAGGAAACACTAAGAGCAGGGAGATGTAACTGAATTTCCACCCCTCTTCAGAGCTCCTGTTGTGAAGCAGAAATTAAATAAAATATTTCTCTACTAAAATCCCAACCCCAGGATGCTTTAAGCACCTGCCATTATCATCTGACTGCAAAGACCATTTTTTTTTTGCTTTTGTGAAGTAAGCTAGAAGCTGCTTATGTAGGAGACTCAGCTTTAATTTCTTTCTCAGCTAAGCACATTCATGCATTCACATCTGTAATACATTCATGTCTTTACTCATAAAAAATGCCCTAGACAAAAAACTCTGTGGTATCCCCCCACTAAATCTCCCCCTTACCTGCTCCTGGAAACAAGTGGCTAGCAGTTGGGTCAAAATCATGGGGCAGAGGGCAAGCAGAAAGACCTGAACTGTGTACCCTGCTTCCATTTGTTTAACAAGAGCCCCACCATCTCAGACCTGGCTAGGTCTGTGATAGAATTGTCCGCTCTCAAAATCTAAACTACATTGAATTCACACCTGAGAGTCTCTGGTTGTTCTAAAACGTGAGTTTGCTGAAGACCATCTTCACCAGAACATCTGGTGAGCACCCAAGATAGGCATCCCTGCACTTCATATAATACCACATGGAAGTGAGAAGTAATTGGTACTCATGTGCTGAGCAGGAATGTTTCTGTTCACATGAAAGTAATTCAGCCAAATAGCTGATGCTGTTCCATTATTTGCAAGCATTGAGTTAAACTGGTTTCTGGACAATGGTGTGAAAATAACTGTAGTCTTCGGTGTGCTGTCTCATACACAAAAAATGTACACATACCAAATGAATTTATTTGAATGCATTGGTCTCCATTTTTAGTCATTGCTATCACCATTTCATGACAGTCATTTGTCACAAATAATTTAGTAGATGTGTATGTGTTCTCTCAGCCCTAACTGTAAAAGACACATTAAGATCTTTGTAATAGCCTATGTGCCACAATTTTTGGGAACAAATCCATCCCTGTGCCATATTATATTAAACAATGTTCCACTAATAATATTATATAATTGGTCATACCAGCTCACGTAATAAGTTACTACAGTTGTTACAGCAGAAATGGAGATAGAAAGGAACCTTACCTGACTTAAAGACATATTTTGGTTGCAGACAAAATGTCTAACTCCTAACCTGGACACCAAAAGCATAGATTTTTTCATATAAGCTGTCACATCTGGCAACAGTAAGCACAGATGAACTGTTTCCTTAAAATAATGCTCTAATTTAGAAAATCTGAAATTGGGAAAAATAAATTTTAAGAAAGAGGTGCCACAGGAATGTTGTGTGCAATACCTACCCAGTGAAACTTAAAGTTTTCAAAAATGCTCATTTTCTGCAACAGGACAGAAAGCAAAAACATTTGAAAATCTGTACCCAAACAAAGAAGTGAAATGGAGAGTTGTCAATAAAAGATGAAAGGTGTTGATTCAAAGAGACTTGAACTTGCTTCTTGCACATGGGAGATAAGATTCGCTGAAAGCTACTGTGAGGAAGAACCTAATTCTTTAGAGTTTCTGAAGCTGAGAAACATTTCCTGACAAAAGTTAGCTAAAATAGTTATATTCAAGAAGTTGGCTGTGCTGCTCAGCTCTTCCTAAACAAAACATGACCTCATTCATGTGGAGCCTGAATCCCAGAGCAGGGTAGAAAAACACCAGTTACTGGATCTCCTTATGAAGGAGACAGTATTAACAAAGAAGAACACTCTACATTATACACCATTGCCATCTTATTTTTCAGGAAAGTCCTATAGACATTAAAAAGTTTCTGAGACTGCTAGGAAAAAGGAATATACAACTACTAGTAAGGAGGATGCAGTCTATTTTCACTAACCTTTTTTAGTCTCCTTCCAATGTTTAGCTTGCAGGGTAGCAGGGCATTAGTGAAAATCAATTAACCATTCTATGGCAACATTGATACAGTCAGAGAAAGTTGCAGATTTGCATTGGAGTACAACAGCATATATTCTGGTACCTAGAAGAGGCCACAAATGTTCTTAAAGGAATTGGTGAGCCAAGTTGAAGAAAATGAGAAATAGATAACAGCAAATTCCAAACTTGTGTTTGTGCTGCAGTGCGCACCACTTATCCTTTTATTTCAAATCTAAAATTGATCTTCCACAGATTTTCTCTGAAAATGTTTAGGTATAATATGCTGGTTTCTATTATACATTTCTGTTTCTGTTTAACTAAATAACGATAAATTCAGGAAATGTACAGAAACTTTTCAGAAATGTTATGTTTCCTGTAATTGCTACAGTGGAGGAATGGTATCCAGAGGGAGAGGTTAATCCTGAGATACTCATGTATATCAGCCTGAACACCAAAACCAATACATTAAATAAAGCCAAAGGTGAGTTGTTTTTCTTGTCATATTGATTTTTCAAAGGTTGCTTAGAGTCGTATTTGGTAACTCTTGCTTAAGCTCAGGAGCAGTTAACCATAACCAAGGCTACTATGAGAGAGGAATCTGGGCGAAAGTACTAGGAAATGAACCTGTATCCAATTTCATTTTGAGACTTCTAGTGTTTGACGACAACTACTTTGTGTTATTTGCTTCTTCTTCTGGGTCTTCCGGAAAAAAAATTTGGACAAGCGTCAACAATGTTAAATTGCACTAGGAGTCTGAGTTGCCAGATAGGCTACTATATCATGGTGGCATCTTCTTTAGTAAAAGAAAATAACAGTATTCATGTGGACACATTGTTTTCTGAAAAGCAGGCACCGTGACACAGAGTGAAGAAAAGGGGCAAGCCCAGCTAAGAACTAGAGACTTGTGATATCCCTGTATTCTCACAGGTGTTCTTCCTGTTTTAAGAAAGAGTATTCTTTTATTCCTGTCTTCACTTCTGGATGTTCAATATTTAGTGACAATGTAATGAACATTATACATTACTGACTGCAGTCAGGTGTGGTGCTGGAAATTTTGGCTGAGGTTTGTCCCCTGAGGTCTTTTACTGACCACTCTCTGAGCACTAATGAATAGTAGCATATTTTTGGAATTGGGATTTATGTCCTTGTGGGGCTAATCTAAGAACAGCAAACACACTTTTAACAAGTGACCTAAGTTACATATGAATTACATCCTCCAGAAGATGAAATATCAGAGTGTAAAATTGCACTAGATTTTAGTCTATAAGGCCAGTTCTCACAGACTGACTGGTGATCAAAATCTAATTCGTCTGTTTAGTGAGCCTAGTATGTACCATTTTGTTTGGTAAGTCAAGAAATTATATCGCAGAAATTATGCACTCCTGTAATATGCCTTATGAACACAGTACTACTGTAGTTTGGTAACCATTCTCGCTAGACTTTGCTTAATAGACCTTATATTTTATGTTTTCAATGAACAACTCATACAGGGTTAAGCCAAGGGCTTAATCACTCTTAATACAATAAAGCAGCACTTTAAAATATTATTAACCTCATCTGTCTAGATTTAGAACTAATAGACCATTGTGTGTGTATTGTCTTTATCCCTGCCAGTTATGTACATATTTATTAATCCACTCTTCCAGAGGAAAAATTTCTAAAGGAAAACCAACAGTAACCTTCAAGTGAGCGGGCACAGGTTAGAAGGGCACTAATTAAATGTCAGACTTGACAGATTAAAATTATGAAATTTAAAATCACCGTGGAGCTCTTTGTCATTGTCAAATTAGGAGTCAGTGTGATGAGGAGCACGGAAGTGAATGGTTTAATGGATTGAATGGGAATGTGGTTTAGCAGCAGCCTTTTCTTGAATTCAGATCAGCCTGTAGTTCAGATCAAAGGCTGCTAGTTCAATTTCACATTCAAAAAGAGTTGTAGCTTACCTGCATCAGTAATAGATGTGTGTATATGTATGTAGGCTCGGGAAAAAAAAGAGAAAAAATGAAAACACATATGCTTCATGAGAAATAATTTTTGCACAGATGATTTACGTATTTGCATTACAGGAGTAACATCATTTTTTCTATTATTTAGCTATAGGGTATTTAATGAGATTTAGCATTAAAGTGCTCATGCAAGGCTTTTTTTTTTTTTAAAGCAACTTTTCTGTTTAATAAAGTGGAAGACAAGGAGTATTTAGTGCTGGATAGGTTATGTTAAAAGAAACAAGATTAAACTCGAGTGAGTGGGTCAAAGCTTGACAATATCTGTTCCAATATACTTTTGGAAGAATGTCCCTGACTTCAGTGGAGTTTACACCAGTAGACATGAATGGCATTGAATAAAATAAAAAATTATGATGTCATGGATCAAAACATTGCTTACATGTAAGTTTGCTTTATGAGGAAATGCACTTAAATTATCGATATTTTTAGAAGTTTAATTTGCATGCACATACATACAGATGTACATACCTAAATATTTGTATATCTATACAAAGTGTAGGCAATGTCTTTCATACATCAGTTGTAGAAAATTTAATGATCTGACTCCTATAAAGTAGGTCTGTAAATTACAAAATTCAAATACTTCACTTTCTTAAGTCATTAGTTGTATGTTAGTAAAATTTTCTAAACCCCTCACTTCCTTTCTTAAAATAAAATTAAAAATTATTACATTGCCATTCCAGAAAACTTCTAGTAAAGGATCTCTTCATTCAAACATAGTTTTGAGCAAAATAGAAAATACTATATAACAGTGACTTAAATCAATGGGATAGGATTTTAAACAGGATTTGGTAGTTATTTAAACCAGTGGGAAGTCTTTTAAACCATTGGGAATCTTTCTATTGAATTCAAAAGATGTTGGATCAAAGCTGAGTTCTTTAATCAATATATCTAAATTTACATTACAAAAAGCATCAATAAAAATGTCAAGCTATTAATCGCATTCATAATGTTTAGTGTTTTCTTGAGACAAGTGATATGTTATGACAAAATTATGCCAGGTAACTCTTGTCCCATGCTCCGGTTTAATCCAGGCACTGCTTAAGACATTTGACAGAACTGGCATCTTCAATTCAAACACTGATTTGGAGTGAGATGTCTTTAGCATACTGTAAACTTCACAATCAAGGCATCTACCTTCTACACGAATATGCATGTGCGTTGAACAGGAAGACAAGACTGAATATGAGACTACAACAGCATTTCTGGGGAGTACCACTGAGTACTTTCATGTGAGATGACTCAAATGAAATCCTATCAGATCTCATATAAATCACTAATCTGTCATGATCACTGAAACCCCAGGAAGACACTACCGTTCTTCAGCCATCAACTGGAGAAAATTTCCTTAATTCCAAAACTTTACCCAGGTTTCTAACATTTCCTGATCAAGGTCAAAGACATGAGAGGGGGTCATATCACAACCCTTCAATAATCTTAAGAAAAAGAGGACTGTAGAACAGTTACAAAACATCAAGAAATCATTTATTGAAAAAAGAGAGGCATCAACCAGTGCCATCAACAACAAAATGAGATCCTCTACATATTTCACCTATTGCAGTGGCATTACTCCAAAGATGTTCTAGAAAAAGTGTCCCTATGCACCTAATACCTCACCAAGTATCAAAGGACTAAAATCACTGGAGAAAAAAAATGAATAATTTCCTATCCTGCATTTACAGAAGCCACATGAACAAAACACACTGATTTCTAACTGCAGTGCAACCAGAAATTCTGAGAAAAGGGAAGGCAAAATAATTTAGTCTAACCTGAATCAGACAGTCTGGAAAACTGCTATTGGATTTTGAGGATTATATGGTAGAGACCAAAAAGAGTGCTATGATTTAAGACTAAAAGGAGCTATAAACTGAAGTCCACAAAACAAAATAAAATTCAATTAATCAAAACTAAACTAGAATCTCTGTGGAGCACCTAGCAGATTTCCTTGTATGACTTCTGCCATTAACCCTTAAACTATACACTCTTTTAGTCACAAGTCATTTAGAAACAAAGTTGTTAGGTGAGGAAGAAGCCACTAAGCACGGGCATCTAAGTGCCTTTCAAAGCAAGAGATAGTCAACTGCTATAAAACCATATTCAAGTGATTTATCTCATGAACAAGAAACTCCATGGGGGTTTTGTGTAAGTATTCTAGTCTCTTTAACCATCTGAGTTAACCCATGTGAACACTTTTTGCTAGAGTTATCAAAGGATATTGATTTTTTTCTATAAAACATTAGTCAGCATGGTCACTTTTTGACATGGGAACAAGCATGGCATGAATAAAAGAACAAAGGAGAAAGCATAAAACTGAGAAGTTGCTTCGTTCTGCTGTGGGTTCTACTAATTGCTCTCAGTAAACTAGCAAATACTTGTGTTTCTTAATAACTAAATAATAATTATTACTGGCCATTAATTACCCAGTAGCCACCGAATATCTATACTTTAAACTTCAATATGAATTTCTTCTCTTGTAAGAAATAGTTTCAAGTTTTGCAAAGAAAGCACCTACTTCCACATTTTAATACATTTATATCCACATCAAGTTAGCAAAAAATATTGGTCATTCTAAAGAGACTATGATGCCAAATAAGTGACATTTATTAAAGGTCTTTTCCTCATTTTTCTCTTTTATGAACACTTCCTAAATTATTTTAAATATGCCAGTAATTCCTCCTGAGTTCAAAACTTTCATTTGCCAGAGTCATGCATTATTTATCCATTCTGAAATATCACAGTGACACACATTTCCAATGCAGTATCTTATCAAGGGATGCAAGTGGCTTAGTGTTGCTGTGTGTTGGCCTTGTTTTGAAAGGGTCTGAAGAATTCCTCCCTCAGAAAAGCCATCTGTTTGGTAAAGCCACCTGAGAACAGCCTCATACTGATAGACCTCAGCAGTGAGCTCAGAGAAGATGCAGGTGGCATCAGCTGGCACAGGAGACATCTACACAGTGAATGATCCTGCGGGACAGTCCAGTGAATTTTTTGTTTCTCTGGAGCAATCCTAGAAGGGACCAGGTCTTTATATGGCCCTTTACTCAGACCCACAGTCAAGAAGGTGCAAGCTTGCCTTGGGGTTTGTGTCAGCACCTGTTAAGCTGCTGTACTGGGCTGTGCAGGTCCACTCCTGCTGTGTACCGTGTTCTGCACCTTAGTTTTGAAAATATTGGCAAGTCTATGTAGCATTAAACTTCCTTTTTTTCTTTAAGGTTTTCCTCCCCACATACTAGATTCCTGCATTGGAATTCCTTTTCTTTGTGACTGATCTTTGAATTTAGGTGTGAAAGGATGAATGCTGCTCTTTGTTCTTGAATTTGCTTGGTCACTTGAGAATTGCATGGAGCCATCTCTCTGTACACACATCATCTGCAATACTACCTGATATGACTGTTAGCCTAAGGGAGCTGCATAAAAGAGCTGTGAAATTACTCCAAATGGCTGACCAACAGGTTTTTAACCAAAGTTTTTTAGTTGGTTAGGAGGAGAAAAGGGCTTCAAAAGAGGTATCCGAAGTGTAAAACCAAACCAAATAAATGTGGGTTTTTTTAAAGAAAATGGGTTGCAAAAAATATATATGTCCATCACCTGACTGCTACGCAAGTTTCTTGTGGTGGATGTTGAAGGGTGATGGAGAAAGATATAATTTGGTGAACAACACAGATAACAGAATCTGGGTTCCTGCAGATTTGTGACACAACTAATCTATTAGTTGACTATAAAGGGTAAAGGCTGACTGAAGCTTTTTGTATAGCTGAGATATTCACAATATTTCTCACTTGCTCAGAATCTCTCTGGGGTCTAAGAAGGTCTGAGCTTTTTGCTGACTGTGAAGAAAGGAAGGTTTGTCTTTTGTATAAAGCTATTTTATCTAAACTTACAGGAAATTAGTATCTCTGACATATTTTCCCTTCTGATAGATATGGCTGAAATTGGCTGGGGCTTCCAAAGTTATTAGGGAGACACACATAGAAAGAGACAAAGGCACAAACATGGCAACTGCATAAGCTGCTGCATGAAAAAAACAAACACCATAATCATGGTCCAGAATGGATAGATGGTTTCCTGTCTTAGTGGACAGAGGATAACATTCAAGGAATACATTTGTCATGCAAAATTATAATTTTCAGAACTCAGAACCAGCTGATTTCTACAGCTCCGCCAAGGATGCTGATATAGACTGCAGGGCACTCAGTCCTTTTGGCAATGCAGCAAGTGAATCCTGCCAGTTACATTTGGCAGCTGCCACTGAGTTCAACCTAAGTACAGAGTATCAGACAACCTGGCTTGGGGAATTGCTGATGGGATATAATTACTTTTGCCTTTAGGTGACCTGAGCAAAGCAGGTCTACAGTTTAGTTTCTCACTGGCTCACAGAAGGACGGACACCCTGTGGCACTTGAGCAACATGCGGCTCATGACCTATTCAAATACAATTCTCAGTCTGGATGATATTATGCAACCAGCAACAATGTTGTGCTGGCATGGAGTCTGCCAGGCATGCCAACATTCAAGCTGTGAAAATGCATGAACCATGGGAGTTGTACAGCACATTTATTTTGTACTGCAATGGAACAGTGGGGACCCACAGGGACACCCTTTCTCATCCTGAGAGCTATTGGGGACACCAGGAGATAACTAGCACCTGGTCTGTTGTTTCTCAAACATATGAAGGTTTCGGAAGGAAAATTGTAGGATCACGTAAGTGGTACTCTTACAGGTGGTAATAGTCCCATGGAAGTCAGTGGTTCTAATTGCATGAATGAGAGTTCACTAAGTTAATTTAAAAGTTTCAGAAGTCCTATTCAGAACTGGGGTGTGTTGGTTAATCTGTCTGTTTTGAGGATAGTTAGCACTTCTAGCAAGCTTCCTGTTCTCCCTCAGTCACTTTAGGGAAGATCAGACCGACTAGCTTAAATGGTGTAAGTGCCAGATCAAGCAAATCCAATTTGCAGCAAAATGGGGATGTTAACATGAATTCCTTCGTGGTAGAAGCTGGGAGCTGTTCTACAGTAAAGCATTTACAAGGGCTAACAGACAGTAACATCCAGCAATGCTGGACACAAAAGAGCATGCTTGCCCACACAAAAACATAAGGCCAGAAGGAAACACCTGAATCACCAAGACTGCCCTCTGAGATCTTGGGCAGTGTATTGTATAATCTCTTGCATGTATGTATTGATCTCCTCCTACTCCCAACAGAAGGCTGTTCCAGAAATTGAATGTTTCACGATAATGTGTGCAAGTGCTGAACAGATACTAAAAATGTTCATTTAACAATCTGTATTAAATTATGACAATTAAGAGGTCAAGTAAGATTTGTTATAGTGATTTTTAAATCATTCAGATGGTTTCTAATTTAGGGCAAAAGTGATGGAACTGGAAATCATCCATAAATTTAAAATAATTACTCTCACTATGACACAAAAATTTAGCAGCAGATTGCTGTAAACCCTCAAAGACCAAAGACGTAGAGATAAGGACACAAAAAACAATCTGTAAATTTGTAATTGTGTATCCTTAAGGAGCCATATATCACTACAGAAAAAAATTACATTGCTCACTAAAATGTCCAAACTAATCAGACAGCATTAATTCTAGTACTGCAGCTGTTAATGCAGCTTAATCTCTATAGCCATACTTCTGGTTATGGGGGACTGTATTTTTCCCTGTTTTAGAGGCCAATTTTCTAGTACTGGATTCAATTAAGACTATATATTAAACCAGAAACAAGTGGATCAAGTCCCCACTGAGGGACAGTGAGGTCTGCTAAAATTTCTCACACCAGCAGAGGAAGTGGAACTAGCTTAACTGTCTTCCGAACCTTAAAAATACAAGATAGCATTTTCCAAGCAGTGACAAATAACCTTGGAGCATAAAACCTGATTAAAGTCAACTGAAATTCATGTGTCTGGGTTTTTTTGAAGGAAGGGAAAGAAAAAGTGCAGGAATTAATATCTTACCAACATTTACATCAGAAATCTAAATGTTTTTAAAAGTACTGTTCCATTGTGAATGAAGTTCCATACCTTGAATATCACAAAAAAATGCAAAGAATTATGTCGAAGTGACTCAACAACACAAGAAGTGTTTGTGCAGTCCATATTCTGAGTCTCATGGACAATCATGAGACCCACTGTATCCATCTCTCATTCCCATAAATTAAGAATTGATAGTTCATCTGCAAAATTAATTCCAATTTCAGTCTGGATCCCAAGGTTCAAATGTGTTAAAAAAAGAAATAGCCAAACTTCCTAGCAGATTTACTACAGCTTCATGAATCATGATGGCTAAGTGATGGTTGTAAGAAATATATTACTTTTATCCATCTATTCATCAGTAAAGCAGGTAGTGTCTGTTTAATTTGTTGTCTAGTACTTTCCAGAGGCTGTAAAAAAATCCATGAAAAAAGGTAAGTATGAAAATAACACTGTCTTTACTAACATGCATCCCTAACAAAATTATAAAACACTGTGTCATGGTTTTACCCTGGCTAACAGCAAAATACTTCAACAACTGCTCACTCACCCTCCCCCTTCCCAGGGATGTGGGAGAGAATTAAAGGGGTAAAGGGAAAAGATACTCATGGGTTAAAATAAGAACAATTTCATAACTAAACTACAATAATATTGAAAACAATAATAACAATAATTATGATAATACTAATAGTACTATATACGAATATACAAATAAGTGATACACAGTAAACTGTTCATCATTGAAAGACTAGGGCTCAGCCTGTTTCCAGATAATGATCCCAGAGCAGAGAGACTCCCAAAACCACAATCCCAGAAAAGAGATAAGAGCATTTGAGACAGATGACTGACCAAGGGAGCAAGACAAGCCCAAGAGGGGGACCACCCGGAGAGAGATGACCTAGAGAGAGATGATCCAGAGCCAGAGGGGATGACCTGGAGCAAGAACAAACTTCTGGACAGACCCTCATCTATATACTTGGCATGAAGTACATGATACAGAATATAGCATTGGTCAATTTGGCTCTCAATTCTAAACCCAAAGTAAACAATCCTAGGCTAGTAATTGGGGCTGTGACCCCTTTTGGCTTCTCCTGCACCTGCAGACACTAGCATGGCAGAAAAGCTGAGAAGTCCTTGACTGTCCTGGCACCAATTCTAAACACCAGTATGTTATCAGCCTTCTCCTCAGCAAAAATCCAAAACACAGCCTCTTACTAGCTACTGTGAAGAAAGTTAACTCTGTCCCAGCCAAAAACAGGACACACTGTAAAAATACAGAAAGCACCATGCAAAGATTTATTTTCAGTTCTACGAAACTGATATTTTGCCACTACTTTCAGTGAGAGCAAGCCAGGACATTTTCTTAAGTGAGTCTGATTCTTCTAATTAATTACTGGGGTTTTTTATTCTTATCTTGACCTACATATACTGTTTCAAGCAGACAGAATTTTTGTGGCTTCATTAGTAAAATATAGAAACACAGATGATACAGAATTCATCTCATCTTAGATACATCAATTTAGACATCTAAAGTTTAGATTAATACTACAAACTAGTTATCCAGGCTTCAGCTATAGTGAATGGAAAAAGCACACCTTCCAAACATGGTGCTTTCCATCTTTTTCAGAAAGGATGGGTTGCTCCTGCCTCCAGGTGCCTTCTTCAGATCTCACGTCCTAATGTAGCCATGCATGCAGGTAGGGCAAGCGTTACCTCCTCAGGAAGTCACAATGGGCTGGTATAAGATGCCTTGCCTTGGGAACAAGCAGCAGACAAGTGAGAAGGGAATGAGAGGCACTGCCCCCCACAAGGTATTTTTCAGTGGAGCAAGCTGGTCAACACACAGCAGAGAGACAGAGCGAGTGTGGGAAGAACTTGTCCATGTTCCAGGTGCTCCCAGGATGCTGCTGGGGTAAGTGTGAGCTTTACCTGAATGAGGAGCTGGTCTCCAAAAATAGTAGCTATATAGCTTCATGCTATAGACACATTTAAATGTCCACCTACAGTTCATTGTGTGTGAGCTCCTTTTATGGAACAAACGGATCTTTAAGCCTAGATTTGATTTAGTTGTCTAATCATAGGTGGGTGATTAGTGCCAGCTCAACTCCCATGGAGTATCAAGACAAATGTAATAGGTATAAGACAGGAACACGTGATAGTTATGCCCTTCTGGACCAGTTGGCAGAGATCAGGTGGGTAATCTAGGACATTCCGTCTGCCACTTGGTGCTTGTTTGTGGCCAGCTGAACAAAATACTAGAGCTTAATTAGTTAAAATATGCACTTAGGCACCTGCCTTCCATGTAGACACTCATCTGTGCTCTGAATTTCATTCTAATTGCCCCAGGTCCACGAGCCTTGTGCAGATATCCCGTGTAACCTCAGGCACCTCCAATAGCCCTGGATACCCATGTGTGGTTCACTGAACAGAGCCCTCTGTGTCTGGTTGCAGATGTCCTCTCCCAGGTGTATTGATAAGATGTGAGGCACACCTCTGGAACTGAAGAGTTTATAAACATCACTGACTACACTGGCATAACACTCCTGTTTGAGATACTTGTATTGCCAGCACTTTGCAAAATACAATTACATTACATCCATCTGCTTTAGCACAGAATCAGGGGACCACTACTGTGCTGTGAAGGACAGTCTTACATCTTTAATCTTTCTCTGATGCAGGTGCTAAGTGACCTGTCTTCTAATCAAGTATGCAATGATACAGCATTTCAGACATAAAAACTGAGTGTACAAATTCATTCAACTGGTTTTAATTTAAAATATGGGCATTAGCAGCTGCACAATTTGTGACACACCGATCATTTTTATGATGTGTCTGTTGGTATGGCGAATATTTTCTTGCTTCACCACCTGCACTTAAATCTTCCTCACCTTTGGATGCTGTGCATGTGCTGTGTGCAATAAAGAAACCTCTCACCCCTGGAGAAGGTGATCTCTCCAAATCAGCATGGTGGCTATTGACAGGCAGTACACATCATTTGCATTGTTGCTGCTGCACCCTGCTTGACCTAAGTATGAATACTGCAGTTCACATAATCCCTATCACTTGCCCAAAAAACTCCGATATAAAAAACTATGATAACTGCTGCTGCTACCTGTCAGAGGCATAGCATCATACTGTAGTATTTATGGGAGCTTGTGCAAAATGGTGCTCAACTGGCAAGAAAATTAAAGAGTTAATAAATTCAGACCCATTATTTTTCAACAACTGAACATGTAGGAAATAAAGGAGAGGTTTTCTTTGGGCAATAAATTAGCTCCCACCCTCCTTTTGTTTGTTATTACAGTCATGGTTCAAAGCCCTCTACAAAAAGAAGGTCCCACTTTATTATAGGACAGTCAGGTTCAGCGCACAGCTTGCAATAAAGAAATTAGCAAACCAGAAGCTGCAATTCTGTAGAAACACTCAAAAACGAAGAGGATTTAAAGTGACAAGATCCAATTAAATTTAATTACCCAAGCTGTATTTTCATTTTAACTGACACTTTTTATTAAGGAGCCACATGCACTAAAGCTAGAAACCTGGGCCAAATTGCATCCCAGTAATACAGTTATCTTATGCAAAATTCTGAGTATCTAATTTTCTAAAATGAAATTAGAGACATGGGGTTTGTAAAAGGTTCTCTTTGTCTGATACTATAAGATGCTGTTTGCAATGTACCTACACTAGTGTATATCTATGCTACAGTAGCACCTGATGTACCTAACAAAACTTATTATTGGGAAAATGTCTTACCACAACTTTATTGTTTTTTAGTATGTAAATATTCAGTATAAGTCAGAGAGACTTAACAATGACAAATCCAAAACTCCTGAAAACTGAAAGACAAAATGACTTTGACGTGAGAAAGTTATTTATGCATCTTTTAATTTTAGGCTTAAGCAGTCACATAAACTTGACCAAGCAATTATTTTAACTTCACCTTGTTTGTCACCATACCAGCAAAGAGAGTCTTCAGAAAACAACCCACGAGAAGACCTACACTTGGGAGTTCTTTCCATTCTGGTTTTAAACAATATATAACTAAAAAATTGAAACAAAAAAAACTTGAAAGGCAGCAAATGAATGGTTAAGCAACTGATCTGAAAACCAGAAAACAGGGACATTTGTTTAAGCAAGCTCAAAGCAGTGGGAACAGCCTAGCACCCATGCAACTTTAAGAAACACAAGAGATTGCACAGTTGTCTCTCCCTCCCGAGGGCCAAGTAGGATGTGGTGACAACTTTGGTGGCTGGAGTGGGGCTATCACTGATGATGGCACCACAGCACCCATACCCTGCCCACTGGCAACCTTCCCTCAACAAGAGGATTAGCACTCCTCTGGAAGCAGGAGGAAAAGTATGTGCACACTGTGCCCCCCACCTTGACAGGTATGTGCATTTCTGTGCCCCCCCCCACAGCCACCCCATACAGCCCCTCAGGCTGGTAGGGACACACATGGATGGCACAAATGCCTCCCCTGCCAACAGCAGCAAGTGTCTGAAGGGCAGTCCAAGGGCAGCCAGCACCAGCCCACACTCCTTGTTCTTTCCCTGGAGGAGAGGAGGGATGTCAGGGTGCCAGACTACATAGGGAAAGTGCTTTCCCGCATGGGCTTTACAGATGTCCACAACAGCATTACCCCAACTATTACCACAAACTGCATTCATGAAAATGAAGTTGGCTTCATTTTCTGTTAAGTGTTGTTGCTAAACTTCTCAGGTTTCTAAGCAGAAGAGGGCTGTATGGGACAAAGGAGACGAAGAGACTGGGATAGAGTCCCAGTCTCCTTTGTTTGTAAATTGTGAAAATAAAGGATACAATTACCTCATGGGAGTGAAATTGGAGCCAAAAAGTGGTCTGTAAAGTATTTTGAGAATAGAATGAGGTGTAGCCATAGTCAGAGCTTTCTCCATGCAAAGTTTCTGTCTGTATCACTCCCCTTTGTAATTTTTCAGCTTAATTTCCTGTGAAAACAGTAAACGATGTGAGTATTAACAGCGACCAGAACAAACAAGATGACGGGCAATGCCTTAGCACTCTCTTCTACTCACATTAGGGCCAGAACTGTACAGCTACCATAAGAGCTAGCTTATTTGTTTAATAACTTGCTATTTAATAACACACTTGAAAACTGAAATTGTTGTTGTACACACCCTTCCTCTCAAACTGAATAGCTTCTTTGAGGTAGTGCCACATGAGTGCATCATGGGGGTTAGAAAGCAAATGCTCTGTACCATCACTTTCATCTGGGGAAGGTTCCCTGGCTAATTGTGTGCCCCTGTGCACAATAACCAAAAAGTCTGGTGGTGAAGTAGTTCGTTTTGAGAAGAACTCATGGTCTGTTATACAAAATTTTGTCCAGTGAAGGAAACTGGACCAAAGGAATAAATGGAGACATATAAAGCAAAAAAAAAAAAAAAAATTCATTAGATACACTGACCGTATTCCCATGCTGGAATTATACATTTTCAGATCCAAGTTTGGTTTTCCTTAGAGAAAAAAAATCCAGGTGCTGATATATTTCAAACCTGGGAGTATTTACAGCTAACTTAATGAAAGCTTTATCTCTCAGAAACAGAAGTATAGCAATGGCACATCCAGAAAGGGTTCATCAAAGAGCCACTGGGCCCATACAGCTAAGTTAGACCAGTTCCTGCAGCTAATAGCATGAGAGGAAACCATATGATTTGGACCCTTCCCGGCTATCTCCAACCTCCTATCCTGAACAGCTGCCACATATTCCCAAGGGCAACCCATAGCAAGAGTCCAAAGAAAGTCTCAAACTTGCCTCCAGATCTGTACCATGACTCCTTGCCAGATCTAACAGCAAACCCCAAAACTATCACAGATACTCATCAAAGATCCTTTGTCAAACACATTCTTTTCATTCCTTCTTTCACATAAAAATTAACAAATAAACAGTTTTAAGCAGAATGCAGACAGATCACTACATACCAACCTTTTTTTAAAGGGCAACTTGAAGGAAAAGAACATACATATGCAAAATGGAAAGTGCTACTTTATACCCACTGGGGGTAATGCCAGTTCATACATGGTTATGAGCTGTATGTGCCCCGTGTTCCACCTTTGTATGACCCCCAGCTTTTCTGAGGCACACCTCCACAACACGCCATGGGACAGCTGGGTAACGGGGCAGAGGTCTTCACCTTCCCAGTGCAGTTGAGCTTTCATTTGGCTCTGAATCCTGACCAAAACATGGTCTGACAGGTACTGATTCGCCCCAATTTCTTGCTTTTCTCTGTCCAAGCAACACAGAAATTCGTACATAGTGTACAACAATTTAGTTGTTAAATACAAAAAGACTACAAAAATGAGTAAACTTGGCACATGATTTCTGCTAAAGATACTACACATATTATAAACTGCCCTCAGTATCACCTGTTGTGAGTAAGATTGCCTAACTCAAATCATTTGTAGCCAAGTCCTACTCCTGAGGAAGAGAGAGGAAACATTCACGATGGCATCAAAGGGTGCCTGAGGTGTCAGCTTCATATTCAGAAAGCAATAAAGACAAGGAAATTCTGATTAACATCCCTGATGATTAACTAAAAAATACCTTCTGCTTTTCTAATAACTTTCCTAAAAATCAGCAGTACTGCAAAAAAAGAAGGAAAAATACAATTTGTTTTCTCTTTCATGAGGCAGTAATTTTTCTAACTTTTTCTAATTATTCTATTATTTCTGTCACTTGTGATGTTTTCCCACCTTCAAATATTCATTAAATATAAACATTATAGAACAAGCAGAATAACAAAAGAGCTTCTTACTCTTCAAGTTGAGGGATATTTAGTGATATGATAAGTCAGTTTAACCAGGATATCAAACATTCAAGCAGACTGTCAGAAAAATAGGACAAGCTATTATACAAGTAATATGCATATTAATTTTTGTAGCTTCCAATTACCTGCTCAAACACAGCTTATTTCTTTATTATAATTCAAAAATCATTTATTGAAATTCACACACTTAAGAAAAATAGCTTAAGAAAAAAAATCCAAATTCAGCCCATAGCTACATATTTGTTCAGAAGAATGAATGACTGAAGGAGAAAAGCCCACCCAGCATCCAGTCGCACACCTACTGTGAATGGCTCTAAAGCGCCTTTTGAGTGAGCAAACAAGTCGTGTAATTCTATCGTGTGCTGATTCAAAAATAAATGCTGAGCAGACTCAGTTGGCTCTGCCTGGCTGTAGAGGGTGTCTCGTTTCTAGCGCCAGGGAGACTTAACAGGTTTGTAGTAATTTCCATGCTAGTCTGTAGAAACAACTATGCAAGTCTATGGAAGGTATTCATTAAGATTGGAAATGGGGGAAATGGCTTCTCTCAGCTGCATGAAAATATGTCATCTAGCTGTTTGGTGAGTCTTGCTCACACATTCTCAGTTAAATCAGTCTTCAAATTTGAGGTTAGGAGATTTCCCCAAGCTCCAGGCTGGCTGTGCTTTCTGGGTGGCTCTTCATTTTTCCTGGGATCACCTAAGAGGGTTTTTTAACGTGCCCCAAGCTGTCACAGGATTTGGGGGTTTGATGATACTCTTGATGTCTGCTGTTCTCTTCCTGCGACACACTTTTTTGTGAAGCTTGGTCTTTTCCTATAGGGCTAGGTCTGCACTGACATGCTGAAAGTGGCAACACAGCCAAAACAGCCATTCACATCCCAGGCTGGGTATCATGTTTCAAACACAGAAGAGGGCAGTTTAGTTTTACTACTGTTTGTGTTCTTCATCTCCTGTAGGACTTTAGGCTCCATGGTGGTCACCCTGAAGTCTACACATTTTATTGCATACATATATGCACGCATACATGCATACATATAAAATAATTCGGAATGAAAAATATACACATAGTTGATAATGTGACTAAAGAATGCTGGAAATAGGTCTAAATAAATACCAGCACTTCATCAATCAAAGCAGGACTGGAGAAAATCCAGAGATCCCATTTGTTTGCCTGGTTAAGCTGTATTGTTAAGCTCTGTTCTCCTTTTGCACCCCCGCACCTTTTGTACTAATCTCCCTACATCTGCTGCCAGCCAGGCCAAGCTCAAACAGCAGTGTCAATTCAAGGGTCAGAAAGGTCAGCAGTGACACCCGATTTAAGTGTTATTCACCCTGATGCCATGACAAGACAGATACAGCGTGGCCTGACTAAAGTGATGTATGTTAAATTTGTTGCAAATTACTGGTGTGATGGATCTATTGATGACCCATTGCAGCTGTCAGGATGTCTCTATCAGTCTTTCAGTTACGCTTTCTCCTGCTGTTCAGCCCCATCCCCCTCTGCCTGCTCCCATCAAGCACAGGGTTGCTCTACAGTCCCTAAGAAACTCAGGGTGCAAGGCAGAGGGAAACAAAACAGCAACATCTGTGAACCTCAGGAGCACTAGAAGTCATCTCAAGAAGTGTAAAGGGTTGGTGGTTTATAGACTTGAGTAACTGTTCAAATTCATGTAATCTGGACATCTATAGCAAACCAATCATTAATAATAGGGTTTGAAGGTACTGCTCCTCTTCATCCAAAGTATTGGAAGCCTGATTATTTGAGCTCTTGCCTGAACTATCTTACTCATCTGAAAAACTCTTTGAAGGGGGACGAGGCCTCTTTTTAGCTTTTTCTCTCAAGTAAAGCAGAGAGATAAGAGACCCAGATCCTCCACAGCAGAAACTGGAAGAGCAGAATAAAGCAGACAGAGACTAGCCAGGTCATTCCCTTCTTATTGCTCCCTTCCCTTCAGAGAAAAACCATGTCCAGATTCTCTGGCAAGTGGCACTGTAGCCATGCAAGGGAAGGGCAGAAGCCCCTTTAGAGTAGGTCCCTTGGAGAATCACAGCTTGCCTGATGCCCATGGTGGCTGAGACTCTCCCCTTTGTGCCCCGTGGGAAGCAAAGCATGTGTTGGGAAGCCAGGTCTGACTTCTGGCTTTGCAATGTTGTAAGGCTGGATCTTGGGAGAGGCACGGAGGCCCAATCTAGTGAAACAAAGTGAAACAGATGGAACCCAAATCCTCTCAAGTATCATAGATCATTTCCACTTTCAAACCAATGTCCGTCCTAAAAGTGCTTGTTCTTGGGCAGGTGCAATAGTAATTACAGAAGTACAGCCCTTCTACACACTTTAGCACAGACAGAGTAAGCTCCTAGTCGTGATAATAAATTATGTCCCATTCCATAATTGCATTTAAGGAGCATCTTATGCAAATTTCTTCTGTTTAAAGTATTTTATTTGTTTGGAGGATTTTTTGCAACAACTCCACTGTAGCTCTGAGGTGTCCTAATTTAGTTTTGTTCTTGCTTCTAATGATTATTACTTCCTGCTGCTGCTGCACCTTTTGTTCTTTCATTCTGACCCACAGATTGTCATCTCTTTGGTCTAGTGTTCCAGAGTTATTTTTAATAACAGTTAATTTCTTCACAAGCAAAAGGATAGTGCAACTCAGTTGCAGACCCTGTATTCTCAACAATTTGCTCTGACAAGGGATGGCCCAGGTGCTTCTGCTCTCCTATTTTCTCTTGGATTGTGCTATATATGACCCAGCCCCAGCAAATAGGGACATTCAGGGCTGGTGAAATGCAGTCCCCTAACTGGAAAGACTCAGGACAGTCAGTGTGCAAAAGAGCGTCTGGGAATCTGAAGATGTTTTCAAGAACAAACATCTTATGTTCATAAGGGGGAACAGAGACAAGTGTTTAATTGCTTTCAGTTGAGCTTGTTGTTGGAAGACCAATACGGGTATTAAAATTTCAGTTCCATCAATATCTTCAGCATCTTTCATCACGACACATATCTGACCTCTTCTATTTTAATTTGAGTAATCAAAACCCTAAAGAAAGCAGAAGCAGCAAAGAAATCTAGGCCACTTCATTCTAGAACTGGAATAATGTCAGCCATGGTTGCAGTTCTTTCATCAGTTTTAATCCCTTGTGAACACTCATTCATGGCAGAGATGAAATACGGACAATCAGGAAAGACTCTGGAAAAAAATAGTGGGACCTTCAGCAATTCAAATACGTTGACAGAAGTAAAAAGAATTTTGCCTACCTGCATGTGGATTGAATTGAGCCCCAAACTAGTATGAAATCTGTACCTAAATGTTATACTCAAAGCTCGAGGTGAGCCTTAAAAAATCATATGGTATCCAGCTCACACACCAGAAGACACCAATGATGCTGAGAAGTAAGAGATAGGAAAGGTACAAGAACATAGTTTTGAAAGTCTGCAGCCATACTGCGATCTCCTCTGGTGGAAAATAACAAAACTACAGTTGTTTGCATAAGCCCACCAGCATAGTGTCACCTTTGAGATTCCTCCTAAATAGCTGGCTTTGAAATCAGAGCATGGGCATTTAACTGAACTCCATCCACCTCATCTTGAAAACTGACATGAGAGTCATGGCCTTCCTCAACTAGACTACAGCAAAGTGCTGTAACCCAGCAAGCAGTAGTTAGGAAACACAGGCTGGCACTGAACACTGCACCATATCTTATAAGCAAAACTGGCAACCATAGCTATTTTGTCCCTGTGCTCTGCTTCTTCCAACGGGTTTAATTAGCTTACTGTCTTCCAAGATTTTGTCCTTATCTGTAAGTCTCTTGATGACACTGGCCAAGAACATTAAAATATAGCTTTAAGTTGTAGGATAAAGGAGCTGTCTGCCCTGCTTGCTACCACTTGTTGGCACATTCTCAGCAGCCATCCCAACTCTGAGGATTACCAGCTTGTTGGAAGTAAACATCATAGCAGGGCTCATCAACTTCCACTCCAAGAGCAAGGCACGTTTTTATGGCATCATCTTTACTAACGTAAGCAGAGACTTGTGTGCATACAAGTTTTAAAACCTTTGAATAGATCTCCCAAAGACAGTTCTCCTTTAGGGAAGAAGATGTCAAAATAAAATGGATTATATCCATGTCAATTAATGTTATACTACAAATATAAAAACCTTTATAGAAGAGCTGGACAAATAAACGTAAACTATTATTTCATTGCTATGAAAAATGGAGGTCCACCTAATGGATCTAGTGTAGAAAATAGAAATACTTCATATGGAAATGAACCCCTTCCTCCTTACCCATGGATCGGTAGAAACACTTGGGTTTGGTCTCTCTTGGCTGGAAAATACATTTGATATGTTCAGGGACACATGCACAGAACATCCAGTATTCTTGTGATAAGGTGACTGATTTTGGATTTAACTTCTTCAGGTGAAGACAGAAACTGAACCTTCCTGGGAAGGTTCTGGCCACTAAGCAATCACTTTGGAAGCTGTATTTCAAAAGAAAGTGCGAACTATCATTGCATTTTAAGAGCTGAATCTTGTACCAAATCCTTTGAGAAAGGTAAGTGAGAGAGACAATAGTTCTTTCCTCTGCTTTGGTGGGACTTGGGACCAAAATGCTCACTGGTGTTGAGATCAAGACGCAGAAGTATAACTTTTAACACCCATGGAAATTCATGGTCAAAGACCACAGTGTGGCCAGTGCAGGAGCATTTGCAGTCTTCTACCAGCAACAGAATGTAGATGTTGAAGACAGTCATTGTGAAAATAAATACCTAGAGTTGATTTGAATCCTTTTGTATAAAATCCTCTGTTTCTGAAACCTAACAAGATCAGAGCCAAAGATGATATGACTTCAGACACTGAGTACATTTTTTACTTCAGGTAAAATTACAGTCATCCTCATGGCTTTGCATCTTTTTTTTTCTTTCTTTTATCCTTACTTTCTTTCTCTCACTCACTCTTTCAGTCTTCCATACTTCAGATCTTTCTTGCAATTTCTCAGGTTTTTCTCTTTATTTCATACCCTTCCCTCCCTTTCCCTCCCCTCCCTTTCTCTTCTCTTCTTTTCTCTTCTCTTCTCTTCTCTTTTTTGGGGTAGCAAAAAGATAGTGGCTACAGCTTTTCAGTCCAGCATAGGAAAGACACAAATATTTGTGGGACTGTGACCTAATAATACAAATCCTCTAATTTGCCTTGGAACAGACAGACCTTTAAGAGAGTACACCTATAGATATTGAAAAGAAAATCTGGAGTAAAACCACCCATTTTGTTTAAAAGACACAAAAACATGAAAAACTGTAACATAACATCATGACACACCGCTTGCTATTCAGAAAGGAAGAAAAGTATACTTTTTCTTTCTTGGATGCCATAACCTAGCCTATAAATCAAATATGGATATTTTATTGTATTAGTAAGTTTTTTATTATGTTAATATGTTTCTCATGTATCAGAGAACTCTATTTCTCTAATGTGGTCCAGAAAGCATCCAAATATGAAAGCAAACTTTGGCTAACATGATCCAAATTCCTTTAAGCTTATGATATTAGTGATATTTCTCTCATGTTAACACTAGTGAACACAACCCATGAAAATGTAATAAGATTACATATGCAATATGACCGTTGTTAATATGATTCATCAAATTACTAGTTTGAGAAACAACTTTTTTAGCAATAAATTGAGTAAAAATCACAATGTAATTTTAACAGTTTGACCTCTTGTAGTATTGCCACTCATCATCTCCTGCAGAAGTCTACCTGCAGGTAAACTCTTGAGACCAAGTAATATGCCTAAATGAGACTAAAGTACTCTGGAATGTAAAAGTGCTGACAACAGTTGTCATTTTCCATCAGTAATTCTAGAGAATTTGGCATTTGGATGAGGACAGCTTTCAGTATAGCATTCCTTCCAAGTTGCATGACCATATCTTGAGATCTCCAGGTTAGACCTATTGACCAAGTGGGTGTATCTCTGATCATTAAGTACCATATGTTGGCACCTGTGCACTGGGGAATGTCCTCACTGTTCAGAGGAGCTGGTATGTACCTACGCCTACTGAACAGGGCTGCATGAATAACAACTTTAAACTATTACCATTAAACCTTTCAAAAGTCTTTCCAAACAGTGATGTAATGGTGATCAGATTAAAATCCATCATGTAATAATAATAAGTAATGAATAATATATCTTGATTACAGCTCATCTCAGACCAATTATCACTAAAACAGATATGAACAAAGCAAGCCAGATGGTCTGGTAAAGAACATCCACAAATATCCTACCCACGCACCCTCTGGCATGCAGTGCCAAGATCTTCTTCCCCTGTTCACAGCAGGGAGAACTTTTCTCAGGAAATAATCTGACTAAGCAGTTCTCTGAAACCAAAGTCCTTATTTGAAGGGTAAAGTACAGCATAAAATGGGGTTATAAGAAATAAAGCTGTAATAAAATAGAAATGTAAATGCAGGTAAGTCCTGTGGTAGAGTGTCTCTTGGATATGAAAAGATCTGTACTGTGTCCCATCTTTGTGACTCTGATGCTAAGCAACCAAGATAAAATAAACTTCCCACAAGATGGCTCAGAAACAAACAAAAAATGATTGTATATGAAACCACTCAAGCTATAACAAGACTAACCCAATGGGCAGTGCTTTAAATTGCCAAGAAGTTTAGAATCTTTTTTTCTTTGTCTTTCCTTGGGGCTTCTCCGTGTGCCGTAACTTCTCTATGCATAGAGAGTATAGTTAGTATTTTCATTTGCTGCCTAAGTAGCAAATTACCCTGTAAACAGCCCACAAGAGCTGGTCTGTAATTGAATTGTAACTGTTGACTTTAGACATTTGGTATATTTGCTGCAAGAAGTAAATTTTCAAAACTTCATCTTGATGCAGTCAGACAAAATGAAAGGTAATATTCTTTATCTGCCACAGATTGCTGCAGATGAACTGCTTTCATATGAGCTTAAATAAGATTTAGTGTATTCCATCCTTCAGCTGGCCACAATTGAAAGTGATCAGGATCAATATAGCTGCCCCTGAATGCAGCCCGGTATTGTGCATTACAATAGAGGAAATGGCTGTATTCAAAATTTTCCTGTGTCAAATTAATTTCCATGTTATCCCCAAATTCAATTAGATGGGAACCCCATGTAACTAAAAAAGTGTCCGACATCCCTTAGTGACAAATTACGGTGCTTAGTGTGCATATCAAGGTGAAGTGTTGAGCCTTGCTAATCTTCTCACTAATTCTCAATTACCGTAAAATGAAGCCATAAATCACACAGACAGGGGATCGATGGAAATGTTGTTTTCAGGGTGATTGGCAGCCTCCCCAAAGGTTTTCTGTAAGTTGGTTTAAGGTTACCATTCTCTGAGGGGAGGGATGAGGTAGTCTTGCTCAATCTCTATGATATAGGCCCACAGGCCTTTTGGGGATAGTGGGGAGGGACAGCACCAATTTCAGCCCATCAGACATCCAATTTTTCTCCTTTTCATACCTGCTGTAGTAAATGAGAAACAAATTAAATTTCACTCCACTATCTCCACAGAAACCATTTAAATTTTTCATGGAAACTAAATTGTCCCTAGACAAATAGCCCCCTGATTCTATGAAAATATACTGGAGCGCTGGGGACAGAAATAAATTTGTGTCACTCTGGATATGCCATTCTCTGTAATGTCATTCACTGCCGGCCAATAAATGAGTCCCTCCCTGAACACAATGGTAAAGCCTTGTGCTCTGGTGGATTTGCATTGTTCCCCCACTCTGGAGCGGTCTAATATTCTTCCTGTTATTAATTTGCAGCCTAGGTTTTACATTCATGAGGCCAAGATTGAAATGTAAATGAGGCACAAAATAAGTAGTCAGCAGTAGCCCTGGTCGAGCAGCCTGTGTCATAGACTCATGGACTTACATGAAAATAGTTATCACTCAGAGAGATTAGCAGCTCAGAACATCAATCACTGCTGCAAGGAAACAATGAATAAAATCGCCCCGACACGAGGAAGGAAATTACAAGAGCTTTAAAGTGGAAAGGGAATATGTAATACTGCTACCTGTTGTTGAAGCACTAAGATGGCTGTAATGAAATAAGCTGGGCTCTTTCTCTCTCTCTCTCCCGCTCCCCTGTTCCTGTTGATCACTGATATTTAAATTGTGCCATTTTTGTCATCTCAATTTATCTATTAAATGAGCTGCAGTTCCTTGGACAGAGGTATATGGTGCTTCACACTGCACTTTAATGAAGACCACAGCTTTGAGTTTGAACCCACTTTAAAATTGTGACACCCGATATGCAACCCAATCTCCTGGCAAACAAATAGATATCTAAGGCCTGAGTTTTCAGGTTTTGGGGAGGCTCAGAGGATGCTAGACTTTGGAGCAGGAGACAAAGTTGGCTTTACTTCACTGCTGTGATTTCCTAATTCTGAGGTGGTGCAGAAGTGGTACAGCACACAACACGAATGGGGCAGCCTCAGGCCAGCTCTTCATCAACAACCTCTGACGAGCTCTAAGGAGCTCTCCCAGCAGCTGTCAATAACCAGAACCTGGAGAAGATTCAGCTAATTCTCCTTTACTTCAGCACCTCCGATCACCCTCATCAGGAGGGGAAGTATCATGGAGACACCCTGCCCTGTCAAAGCAGATGCCTGAAAGCTTCTCAGGTGGGTGTATCTGCTGAACAAAGTGGCTGTGCTGACCTTGGCCCACAGCTTCTGCTCAGACAAATAATTTCTTAAAATGCACTAGTTCACACCTCTAGCTAGTACAACATGACTTCTACACTGATATTAAATATATATAGCTTAGTGCTCTGAAGCAGTACATTTTCTGGACTAATTTTTTAGCTTCTCAGAGTATCCTACATTACCTGTTGGATTTTTTTTCCTTATGTATTCTCTGTATTCAACAAATGCAAAACACTATTCCATCTACCATGATTAGTTTTGCCTTTAGGAGGAAATGTGCCTGATTATCACAGCTGGATGGCAAGAACGCTTTCTTACAGTGTTAATTCTTCAGAAAACAGAAATGTAGCCATATGTTTTACTAAAAACCTGCTAACTTCTGGTCTAATTTTTCACTCCCAAAAATTTAGATTTCCAAGGACAAAAGTAGCTTTAAAAGTGTGTCCTATTAAGATGAGTTCAAATAAAATACCAAAAAAAAATTCTAATCCTTCCTGTTCTGAGGTAGCTTGTTGATGTGATTGGCCATGAGAGTGACACATGCGCATGCCTTTGTGGTGGGCAGGAGCATCTCTCTGACCTGTCTTCCCAAAGATTATTAACTCCTTCTCATTAACTCCCTACCTCCAAAGATTCTGTTTGAAGGGAGAATTATATATCAGGAAATGGTTCAGTCTGGGCACACTTTCAGTTGCCATACACCTCTTAAGATTGTTCAACAAGAAATCAAATTTGAAACAGTTAAAAATATAACACCCCCCTCTTTATGACTGAGTTTGGGACTTAAATTATTTAAACCTTATTGCCTTAGATAGCACACTCCATGTAAGATCTTTCATTTAGGATGTAAAGATGAATATCTTGATACCAGTTTTTAAAACAGGGAAAGTGAGTCTTAGAAAAGCGGTGAGTTTTGCATATGATCTCACAGCCTGGCAATGACAGTAAGATTGGAAACCAAATCTCCATTTTCTGTGCAAACAACTAAATCATGCTGCATTCAGAAATCAACTTTACATTCCATTCCTCATCAAGAGGAAGAATTAATTGATGTATATAAGACATGGAGTAAGCCAGTGGAAAAATTGTGTGAGTGCACGATATCATGAATATTTCCTATTATATGGACAATGGACATTTTGGTCAAATAATCTCTGGAGAATCAGGACTGAGCTGAACAGAAGTATTAGCATATCAGAGCTATTGCATATCAGAGAAAGAAATATTTTCTTGAAAAGCTACTTTTTTCACAATAAAGATGCTACTCTTTTCATTGCATGTTCATTTTTAAAAGCACAATGCAGCCATATTATACAGAGTGAGTTTCGAACAATATTGTGTGGTAGTGTGTCCAATAACCTTTATTCTGTTTCTCTCTGCAGAAGTTCACCAAGGATAATGCATACAGCTAAGAAAAAGAATTTTAAATTTAAGAGAAGCAAAAAGCCAGCATAAAATCAGAGGTTCAGCTGTGTATTAAAACATTCTTTCGAGAGGTTGAGAAATTGATCATGGGTGAGCTAGCAGAAGATACAGAGCCTTAAGCTGACTTTTTTTTTCGTGCTTAAAAAGACAAAGTCAGACCCAACTTGTTACTGGAGCTTTAGAGCCCCGAAGCAGCGTACAATTTGTGACTAAGGAGCAAGAGCAACACAACTCACTTACATGGTTCCCGCAGCAGGCAGCAGCTTCTGCTCTCAAACCCCTCCTCTTTGCTTTGCGTTTCCATTGTCTTCACTCTTAGTGTCTCAGAGTATCTTTTTAATTGCTTATCAAATGGATAGTTATTGTATCATAAAATCTTCAAAGCCATTTCCCAGTCCCATTCAGTTGTGGAGCTGAACTTTTATACAATGATATATCACAATGGATTATGCTAATAAGCTTGTTAATAGCTCTAGTGGTGTTAACTGAGCGCATTAAAACAAACTGGTCCTTGCAATAGATTGGGAAATGTTTTATAAGTGGCATGTGATCTAAGAGCAGCCATGACAAGGCTAGTAAATAATAGCAGAAACTGGCATGACTAAAGAAATACTTACCTAAATTATTTATATGTTAATCAAAAATACAGTTGTTAAGCAACATCATTATCTCATTACTAATTGGTTTATGGATTTGTGATGAATTACTTATTTGCATGCAAAGTAAACCCTCAGCCTTTTGTTCAACATTTCTAACCTTGGAATCTTTGCAGGTTTTCTCTATGCAGCCCTTTTCCTTCACTAAAATGATTACATTACCTTGTCAGAGAAAGCAGATTTTCAAGGTAAAGACATAATTTTCTTCTGCAATGTATCCAATATATTATTGTCATGTATTTTTTAAAAGTCATAATATATCAGCATCTTGTGCTCCAGAGATATGCAATTAATGCTATACAGTACATAATTCTCCTTAACCTCCATCAAAAATCCTATGCTTTGAACATTTATTAGTAGTGGAGACAGTGATCTTGTTTATTTCATATGTATCAAGTTGGGATGTCAGGCATGTTATTGTAAGGAATGTGAAATTCCACTTTAGTTATGATCAGACTGGGCTGGATATAACCTAAGGACTAAGCAGACCACTGGATCTTTTGTGGGACATCTTAGAGGTGTGGGAGGGTGATCTGCACAGAGGTGAAGATAGGCCTTTCATGTAGTGCCTAAACTCATCAACAAGTTTCTTAGTTACAAGTTCTTCAGAACTGCAGTCTCTCATCAAGTACTTTTCTTCTTGTCCTTTGTTTCCCTCTCTTCCTCAGCTTCTTATTGCATCTCCTTCCTGTCCTCTCCTCTGTTTTTCTATTTCCATTTCCCTTTGCGCAACACTTTTCCTTCCCAATTGCCTCCTCTACCCAACACAGTAACTTGTGTTTCCAGCTCTCATCCTGTTTTCTGCAGCCCCACTGCTTCAGACTGAAATCTCTAGATCCAGGAACTACCCTTATGTTAGTTCCACTTTTGAGGGCTTTTCCCTGTAAGAAGGTTTTAGAGTTTACTTTTTCCTCTCCTCTCCACTCCTCTCCTTTCTTTCCCTTCCTTTCCTTTTCCTTCTCTTTCCTTCCTTTCCCTTTCCTTCTTCACTTTTATTTTCAAAGCCTTACTACTGCAGAATCATGCAAGCCATGAATAAAATTAAGTAAAATTAACATTATCCATCAGCTTGGACACTTTTCTCTCTCTCTTGGAATGCAAATAGTAAGAATAATTATTTCATATTTTAAAAAGACATACTTCAGTGAGTTGGGGATCAATATAAGATTCCCAGAGATTTTTCACTTTTTATTGTTAAGAAGTTCCAGATGTATTAATGAAAATAGGCCCAGCAAAGACCAGCAGTTCAGGATGTGAAAGCAAGATTCTGTGGTAAAAACTAATCTGAACCAAGGAGAACTCTCTTCAAACTGGTGTCTCTGTGTAATAAACTGACCAAATCCCACCTTTCAAACATACCCTACACTTGATTTGCATCTCCCTTACACGAGTCTCTCTCATTAATATACTGAAAACACTTTTATCAGTTGACCTAGGGTTTTGTCTTTGCAAGCACAGAGATTGTAGTGCATTTTCAAGCAGCTGCAGGTTGTTTTCTTCTTTGATAGTTATAATCCACAAGCTACCAAACAAGATTCACAAGTACAACAGAGCACTGGCCAAAATGAATAAAAAAAGGAAAAGTAACACAGAAAAAGACAACCCAAGGTAACGGACAACTTTGTTGTGGCAAAGCAAATTTATTATTAATAATAATATTTTACTGTGATAAATTACTGTGAGAAGAGAAGAGTCCAAGGAGACTTAATAGCAGCCTTCCAGTACCTGAAGGGGGCCTACAGGAGAGACGGGGAGGCACTCTTGATCAGGGAGTGCAGTGAGAGGACAAGGAGTAATAGGTATAAGCTAAAAGAAGGTAAATTTATACTAGACATTAGGAAGAAATTTTTCACTATAAGGGTGGTGAGGCACTGGATCAGGTTGCCCAGCAACCTGGTCTAGTGGAGGGTGTCCCTGCCTATGGCAGGGGGGTTGGAACTTGATGATCTTTAAGGTCCTTTCCAACCAAAACCATTCTATGATTCATTCTATGATTCTATATGATAATGATAATGACAATATAGCACAGTGTAAAAGGATAGTATGAGAGGGTACCTGCTTCCCAAAAATTTATTGTCCAAACAGATGAACATAGACAAACTATCAGGAAGTGAAACCATATTTGCACTGCTCTTACTCAGCAGAGGCTGAAACTCTGGCCCAGCCCTGTGCGTGGCCATTGCAAACTGCATGACACCTGCAGAAGGTGGCCTAACAAAGCTCAGGTCACTCAGTGTCCCATCCATTCCCCAAAGCAATCAAGCTTAAGTTTCATCTTCTCTGTTATAAACACAGGATGTATTTGGACTGTGATCTAACATGGACCTCTACACAAGTCTGCATTCACACACAAGGTGCAAGGTGGGTTTAGGATGGCGTCCTGTGATCTGAGCCACAGCTGTAGCCAAAGAGCTGAAGCAGATTGCCTGAGCCTGCACAGGAAGAGGTCAGTGACAGAAACAAAAAATAGCATCCAGTTTGTCCATGCCTTGGTTCAGTACCACATGCAAGTAAATGTTGTAAATAACCTTGTACAATTCTCTAGTTCTCAGTGGTGTAGACCTTATGTCAGAAAAATCCATGTCCAGAGTCCTTTTTTAATTAATATTGGATGAAAGCAGAAACTCTGATGAGGCTCTTTAAACTCTTTATTCCATGTTGAACTACAAAAAGAGAAATGATTCTGATTTTTCAAGCAAATTAGGGCTGCAGAAATGTGACAATTGACTATGAAAAATGAAATTTGTCACTAACTTCTCATACACTAAAAAACCCAATGCATATATTGTCCCTTCTTTCCTGCTCATATGTTTGAAATCTGACCTTGTGAAACTACATTTGAGGAGGAGTGGAGGAAAAGAAAATATTTTCTCTATAATCCTTCAGTTCTCAGGCCTTTGCTGACACAAGAAGACTTCAGCAATTACATTAGTCTCCTTCCTTATACCCAGAAAGATTTTTTTTTGAGCCATTTGGTAATAAACCATTTCTGAAATCCTAAAAAAAATGTCAAAACACATACTTTTCACTTAATTTACCATCCTTTTAGTACAGAATATGAGATTTAATCCTTTTTCTACAGAAAGACCAAGTCATAACAAAGCATTCCAGCTAGCAAATTGATTAGACTCAGCACCTCAGTTTTAGGTAGCTAAAACTAGGTGAGATAGCTGCCACCTCAAACGCCTCTGAAGAAGGATCTGGCTGAGTCCAGCAGATATAAAAGCATGGAATTTTCTGAGCAGGATGTAAGGACCTGAACCTTTCCTAGCTAAAATTATATTACCTGCTCAATATCTGAATTTACCAATGCCAACTTTGCACTTCCATGTGGAAATTACTGGAGCTACATGTGCAAAATTGACAATGAAACTACAGCAGCTCATTTAAGCAGCCGGAGGCCAGCACAACCCAACTACCACAGCAGAGTTGCTCCTAATTGACAGCAGCAAACCAGAGCCAAATCTATTTTCTGAAGCAGGGAGGGAAGGCTTTGTCAGACCTCAGTCAGCAAACTGAAACCCATTCTCTCTCTCTCACTTTTGTCTTACAGGTCTTGGCTTGCCTTCCTCCATCTACCTTGACGTGTTCACGTGTACATAGAGGCTTGTGAAAGGAATCAGATTTGGCCCTGTGTTTGTACCATGGTTCACCCTGGGCCTCCTAGCTGCTGCCAGTCCCAGCATGTGTGCCAAAATGTGACCAGCATCAGCTTTGGTGACACAGCTGTCATGGGCTTTGTGGTGCCAGAACACCCCCAGGACATCCCTTGGGCACCCCAAGGTTTGAAGCCTTGGAGGAGTTTTGGGTAGTGAGTTGTCATCTCCAGAATGTCACGTTTCCTTTCAGGGAAGGGGTGGCAGGGACTCTCTGAAGCTGTTTTCTCCTTGGCTCCTTCCCAGGTTTTACCTTCCCACTTCTCTAGTCAGGGAGTTGCTTGGCCAAAGAAAACAGCACAGATGGGAGTGCTCACTGATGTGCAACACTCGTGCAAAAGGAGGTGTTGAGCTGGAACCTGTTCACAAGGAGGGAGTCCAACACACTCTGATATGACCACCATTAAGGAAAAAAAACAACAGGCAGGAACAGGTGTCTGTCTGTGACTGAAACTGGGAAGAAAAGTGGAAGAAATCCCACTTTTCGTTAGCCCGATTGTCAAAAAAGAGCACACAAAGAATCAACTAGCTACAAGGAACAAAGTAAGTGATCTCTTCCCATTATAATCAGAACACAGAGCCTGTGATATCTCTGGGAGCTCAATCTAAATAAGGCCCTATCCTCTCGTCTCTTTCACATTATGAATAAAAACATGAAATTAGTTTTATATCAGAAGAACAACCCTTAAGACACTTGTAACTTATAATTATAATTTCTAAGCTGTTTGGCTTGTCAGTATCATGGAATTCACAGCCTAAGACTTCCAGGACTTTATAGGCTGAGACATGCTGTGCTAGCTACTGAAAATTAACTATGAATCTCTCATCTGCATCCTGATTTATTAACTACAGAGAAACAGAAAGTTAAAAAATGTATTGTATGTGCATAGCCTGCTAGAATGGAAGAAGCCATTAGCTGTTTTCTGGTACTAGTCAATAAATTGCTAGCAATGGATAAATGTAGGGGTTTTCTTCCTGCAAAAAATGTTTAGGTTTTTTTTATTGTAAACAAATACAGCAAAATTTTTATCTTTGCTCAAAAGCAGCATCGGCCAGAGACAATTTCAGCATTCTACTGGATTCACAGGTAGTAAAAAAAAAAAAAAAAAAAAGACATCTTCAGATTTTCTTTGCTATGCAAAGTTCTATCCCCTTGCTAGATCTGGCTGAAAAATGTCAGCATTGCCTATGATGTGTTTTGAAAGAAACAATATTTTTCACATTGAATAAGAATTCTGAGAGAGAGAGCTGACAAAAAACAATTGGGAACGGAAGTCCACTTCAGCTTTTCAGTTTTCACCACAAAACAGGAAAATAAGCTACAAAAACAAAATATTATTTGAAAAAAAATCATACCTAAGATATTTCAAGGTCAGTCTTTACCAAAATTTTTTTCTTACAAAAAAAAAAAATCTGGGGGTATTATTCCCTGATTTTGCAGTTTTTCGAGGTTATATTTTCCTTCTTTCTTTGAATTTTTTTTCTTACAATAACACCACTGAAAATCTTTTCTTATTGCTTTGAGGATGTAAGGGGCTTGTCTGTATTCCAGATTTTGTTTTGTGGGAGACAGAGTGAGGTTTTTTGATATCAAAGTCAACTAGTTCCATTTTGTAAGTGAAACACTTTGTAACAGCAACACAGCTTGGCTCTTCAGAATGCATTAAATTATAGAACATAGTGTCCTAAAATAAAGGCAGTTAAAATCATTCTCATCGGTTTTGGTTGGAGAAATGAGGGCACACAAGGCTGAAATGGCTTGACCAGCTTCTTACCGTTCTGAATACCAAGGTCAAGAGAAGGATACGCATCTTTGATTTCTAATCTAGTCCCTGTCTCCTGCATCCTGCAACAGGACCCCATGAGAGGCACTACTTTAATTAACTTCCCAAATAGTCTTTTTTTAGCAATGTCACTGGTCTTGCTTCTTCCCCTCCCCACCTATGGGCTTTTATGAAGCATTCCTTCGCTGTTTGAAATTACAAAAATTTCAATTGATCAGAACAGGGTCAAAGCCAAAAAGAATAAACTCCAGAATTTCAAGGGCTCCAGTTACATCAGATACATTCTAAATCACTTCTGATTTTTATTTTGCAATATCAAAATCTAATTACAATAATTTGCATAACTGAATCACTGTTGTTCCACTTATGTGTACAAAGTTATAGTTAGACCTGAGATACTGACCTTAGTTTTCCTTTTTTGTAAACAGAGCATTTCTGAATTTCTAATAGCACTGGTGTTCAGCCAAACACAAAATTGAGTTTGAAATTAAATTTTAAAGAGTGAAGAAGCACAAGAGAATGATCTTGACTGTGGTATTAAAAAAGCTTTTCAGAGTTTATACATTCTGGCTGTGACAGAGTTAAATGGGTGATCACAGACTTGTGATATATATTGACTGTACCAGATTAAAAAGTTAGACTTTATTTGTAGCATAAATCTGGTAGATGAATATGTAATATACGTTCTTTTTTTATCACGGTCATAGAATACTCTGAAACTTTAACCCCCAGAATACGTATTTCCCTCCATATTTTGTATTCACAGCAATAATCACATTAGTTGTTGGATACTTTTTAGTAACACACTTTTCTTTTACTAAATAAAAAAGGCTGCCACTTTCCATCATTTCACAACACCTAGAAAGACAGTAAAATCTTCAGAGCAATTGTGTCTTTCTTTTGCTCGCTCTCGCACACGTTCCCTCTAGAGAAGCAGATGTTTGACTTGTCTCATGTAAAAGGCAAAAATTGAGTTAGAGCTTCAGATTGCAAGATTTGCAATGTTTGCTACAGTTTATTAATGTTAACCAAATAAAAATTACATTAGTGAAAAAGATCTACATGATATCTCAGAACTCCCAAGATTAGGCCAGATGGTCACTTCTAACTGATATAATCTAGTAAGCTCTGTTGAGAGACAGGTTATTGATTGAATTTCTGACTTTAAATGCAAGCCCCATATCTGCACATGTCCACAGTGATATCAGTTGCTTGAAATCCAATACAGAGGTGTAGATTGGGAGATGATGTTTGTTGCTACCTATTAAAACTGTCAATTCCATCTGTTGTCTAACACTTTAAAATACTGAGTGTAGTTTTTAATAGATCAGTATTAGATTAAGAGGCCTTATATTAAGGCTCTTACTAGCTGGGAAGCATGGGTAAATGTGTAATTAAATGACACAATGGAAAAGAAACACCATTGGCTGGAACTGGCCCAAATTAGCATCAAGTAGGAAGTAAATGCTGTGATTTAGGATTTCTGCAGCCATCAGACTTCCCTAAAAATTAATAATGTGCAGCCCTGTTGAAATCCTCTTTACAAGCAAGTATATCATGTTTAAAATGTGGAAGTGTTGTGAGCATTATGATTATCCAGCTCCCTATATTGCACTTCCACAGGTACTTCAGCAACTCTGTACATCTGCCAAACTGCCAGGCTCTGGTGACATTGCCAGAAAGGCTGTCTCAAACAGCTGATGACAGCCCCATCAAAGCCATGTTTCTGGAAAACTGTAGTCCTGAATGGCCCATATCCCCCAGAATATAGTTGAAAACCACAGCTGGGGGTCCCAGGGCTATGTATAGGGTGATAGTTCAACTTGCCCCTTCCCCACAGGTGTGCAGCATCTCTGGGTACTAGCCAGATACCAAGGGCTGATGGGGAGGGAGGGTGATGGACAGCCGCTTCCCGCATTGCCAGCCCAACATCCAGCAGCTATTGTTGTTTAAATTCAATCAGAGAGGAAAACTGCCCTTCTCGAGTCATATGTAGCGATATGACCACAGGAAAGGGAGAGCTTTTGCGTGGGGGAGGAGGAAAGAGAGATGAAAATGTGGGAATGAATCTTAAATGCAGACACATAGACAGACAGAGGAATTTGGTTGTTTTATAGCTCCCAGTATTTGTATGCAGAAGCAAAGTGAACATACCCAATACACTGGAAGAAAAGCAGTAGGGGTCCTCCATCTGTCTGGAAAGGGCCTGGGCACAGGTTTCTCATAAAAACTGATGGTGTATTTTTCTCATAAAGCTCCTCTAAAATAAGCAAGTAGTGTCTTAATTACTGACCTTGGCTGGGGCCAACACCTCCCAAAATACAAGATAATGTGCGTTCAGACGAAACACTGTTCTGGGGGGCTTTGTGCTCTTTTTACATTGACTTTCAGAAGACATTTCAGTTTAATAATTAATTTTGAGAGCAGCATTATGGTGCCCAGTGGAGGATGCAGAAGAATTTTCAAGAGAGAAGAGTTTGGAAGCGACTCGCAAAATTCTGTTTGCAAACTACTAGTGAGCTGTAGTCAAAACAGCTTTATGAATTCCCCTAATACACCACAAGAAGAGTTTTGGAAACATAAAGTCTCTTTATGTTGTTAACCAGTACAAAGTACATGAAACATTCATGGAAAATGAATGTTAAGTGAATACTACAGTATACTCATAGAATATAAATCGTGAATTCAGAAACACTGTGTTCCCAGCAGATACACAATGCATGCATCAAATACTCAAAACAAATCTGTAGGACTAGAAACATTCCTGGGTAACATTAAACTACTTAGAATAACAAACATCTTCAAGAAAACCAAAAGTTGTTATACAACAGATTCACAAAAACAATAAAAATCTGCTTATTATAGTAAGAGCAGAAACTGTCCTTCATGAAAAAAAACTTTCAAGATCCCTCTCTCATGGGTTTGAAACACTTGGCATCAAACAGCAGTAAAGATGTTGTAAGTATTTCAAGTGTGGAAAGCAGCAATTCTGCTTTCACTGTGGCTCTCTTTTAAGGGATTATGATTCTTTGGCCTGGCCACTTTGGTGGGACCCTCCCCTGTATGAGTGGCACGACAAAAACCATCAACAGATCTTATAATAGATTTCATAAGAGCTAAAACTTCATAACATGTAAATTGATAGAGGACGGGTGTTTCAAAGATTTCAACATACTTTGAAACAGAAGTGCTAAGTTTAATTCAGTGAGCCCCTGAAAAAATCCTACTTCATAACCCAGACTTTATCAAACTGAAGGTTAAAAATCTCAAATCCATTTTAAACTTCTATCTTAACAGGAAAGGTAGGAGAAAAATAGTGACTGTAATAAATGGTTCTTTTAAACGGATAACGGGCTTTCTGACTGATGTTGTCAAATGAGACCTGGGAAACAGCAGCTAAATATAAAAAAATATTATTTTAATATAATTTCTCTCCTTCTCTTTGCCAGCAGAAATGGCAATTCACAGAAGGAACCAGTGCAACGGCTGAATTTAAGTCATGGTAAAACCATAAAGTTAGAGGGTTTTTTTTATGAAGACGCTGAATTTAGCCAGGGCATAGACAGGAGGAGTTGTGTAAACATAAGCAACTGTGGCGGGTTGGCCCTTGGCTGGGGGCCAAACCACACACCCGCTCACACAGTCCCTGCCCCCACCCAATGATAGGGGAGAGAATTAAGGAGGTAAATGGCAAAGAGGACTCGTGGGTTGAGATAAAGACAATTTAATGACTAAACTACAATAATATTGGAAATAATACTATATACAAATATGCAATGTGATACACAGTAATTCTGCCCCTCCCCACCTGATGATCAAAGGCCCAGCCCACTC
>VZTO01017794.1:183991-238440 GCA_013400615.1 Syrrhaptes paradoxus
TTCCACTTGAATATGAGAAAAAACTTCTTTACAGTGAGGGTGACAGAGCACTGGAACAGGCTGCCCAGAGAGGTTGTGGAGTCTCCTTCTCTGGAGACATTCAAAGCCCGCCTGGATGCGTTCCTGTGTGAGCTGATCTAGGTGTTCCTGCTCCAGCAGGGGGATTGGACTAGATGATCTTTCGAGGTCCCTTCCAATCTCTTACATTCTGTGATTCTGTGTGATGTCCATATTGTAGCTGAATGGTGCACAATGATAGCATGTGAAAACATATTTGATCTATTTGTATTTTTTTTTATGTCATACACTTTGGATGTCTACTGCAAGGAAGACCCAAGGTATGCCTTGTCTGTACTGATTCTGGGTGTTTTGTTCTATGGCTGAAGGACATGCTGCTGCATCATCACCTTGCTACTCCGACAAAATAGATCAGAACAGAGTCAGCCAGCCTCCATATGCCAAAATTCTTCTTCTTGACTATAATATACCTTCATCCTCTGAGACCTAAAGCTTTATCTGCACAGTCACAGGTTTCTCTATGGTGGTCTCTACATGAGCTAGTGAAGTAGAAGTTTATCTGTGAATGCACACAGATTAAGTTTTGCTGTACTGTGTCTGCACTGATTCAGCTAGACTACCTAGAGTAGTTTTAGCTCCACTGAATACCTCTGCTCTGCAGTATGCCATGTAGATTCATACATCAGGAAAGAAACAGTGCCCAAAACCCAAACTACTAGATATGAGCTGGATGAACAACATGCAGTACGTTCTTTCCTTCTCCAGTCAATGGCACTAAGAAATAATCTGTAATAGTGTCTCCAAAATGCACAGGTATGAAGATGGTGGGGGAAAAATCATCCCTGAAATACGTTACTGATCTTGGGAATCAAAGCTCAAAAGTCACTAAACACACACATTCACCTTACATTCTGGATTTTCTGAGGGAGAAGAGATGCAGACTGAGCCTGCTGAGAACTCATAATCAGATTTTTCAGCAGCTCTCGGCATGTAAATGGATGCTAATTGTCCTGAGAGCACAGCCAGACAAATGCTGAGAATGTTGGATCCCACTCTCCGTATAAACTCACTGAATTCAGTCCCTTATTATCACAAGCAACAGGTGCTGCATAATCTCATCCACAAATTTACCAAGTTCCATCATGCTATTAATTAAGGTTGATTGACTTTAGATTCCTTTTTCCCCTGATTATCGTGTCAGAAGGCTGTTCTAAAATTTAACTGCTAGATAGAAATCTTTGAATTATCATGCTAGTTTCAATGAAACTTTCATCAGGAAAAGCTTTCCAGATTCCGGGTTGTAATTTCTCGCAAATATCTGCCAAGACAGCAAATAGTTTATTGATGAGTATGTTCAGCTGTGGGAGGTAAAGACTCTTTGTCTGTGATCATGATGAGGGAGGCAAGTTCTTGAACAAACAAGGAAAAGCATGTCAGGGTTTCCGTCATCTCCAGGAAGCTGAACTGATCACTAAACTTTTATCTTAGGAGGGCATGTGGGTCTTTTATCAGAAGGAGGCTTGGCTTTCCAGAGTCCTGTTTGCTTTTTCCTACTTGAAGACTGAAAATTTGATATTCTGAAATTTTCAGCAGACAATTTCATTGTCCTCCGCTCACATTCATACATAGCAAGAGAGGAAGAATATTGTCAACCCCAAGCTTTCAAAAAATAATGATCTGGGCCTTCAAAATCATGTCCAGCTTAGAAATACCAATCTTTCAGAATTATATCACTGAGGTTCTTGTCTCATGGATTTGACTTTGCACTTTGTGGGCTAGAAACTTTGGTTTGTTAAATGGCAAGTAATCTTTTCACTTAAGTCAGTGAATTTAGAGCTTTGAGTTTTATACATTGCCAAGCTAATTGTAACAGACATTGCAGAGATTTTTGGAGGCAGACACAGTGAACAGCTTCAGTAACTTAGTACTGTATTTGAAGCCTTGCAGAAAATATTGTATTCAAGGAACTAATGATCTCAGGCAAGCCACATTGTCTCTGTTGGACCCCACACTTAGGGCTTGAGAAGCCCATATGCTGACATGAGTAGCCGCTAGATGGGATTCTGCTGCTGGCCTGTGTGGCATGCTGGTGGGAGTTATGAGAGGTATAACGTCCCAACCTCTCAGGAAAAGATGCACGGTTTTGTTTGTTGTACAAATACCACAGGATGGGAGGAAGGAGAAACCTCTCCATGGACAACATCTGCACAGCATGCTGTGGGAAAATCAATCCAGGGTCCATTGACGCTGCATGAATACAGTGTTCCCAGCATCTGAAATGGTGTAAGATTTACTCATTATCTGTATTCCCCTTTTTATTCTACCTTATGAAACTGACTATTTCATTATGCCATTTGCTGTCAGGTCTTTCTTACTGAGATCCAGAAAGAGCCTTGCGCTGCATATTCTTCCCCAGCGCAGAACAAGTGCAAGCTTCAAAATCCAGGAAGTCTAGAGCCATCTATGCTTCAGTCCAGTTTGGTAGCAGTGATCATCAGCTTGCTTCCTCTTAAGCACAGCACGGATGGAGTGATCTGTCTTCAGTCTGGAGAACAGCCACCAATGTGGACAGAAAGATCATGAATTGCCATATTTAAAGAGCTGATGCCTATTGTGAAACCCACTCTTCATTGTGCAGATGCAGGCAACACCCCCAAATACATCAGGTTATTAAAAAAGTTAATAGAAAGTACTAGTAAAAAATAATTCATTTAATCCAAAAATGTTGTTCAGGTCATAAGTAATTCCCAGTGGTTTCTAGTTTTGGAGGTTTTTTAAGTAGTATTAGAGAAAGGACACTGCTATTATTGCCTTTTTTCTAAATAAAGTAATGCAGTTGCTCATGCAAGCTCTAGCTAAATGCACAGCAGTGAATTTGATATTTTCTGGTGTCTCCTGTCATTTCTTAACTCAGACTGCAAGACAGATTCAAGCCTGACTCCTCTGGATCTTTCGTAGAATATTCTTCCCTTCGTACAGACTTCTCTGTCATCAAACATGTGGCTCAGATATTTGTGTGTGCATGTGTGCGGGTAAAGGACAGAAATTTAACAAGCCTTTATTATCCACTGTTAGCATTAGCCTGAATCTTTTGGTTAGTTGGGAGTTAATTGCCAAAAGGTTTTATGGTATGTCTAATTGGCTCAGTCATCCTTCTATGCCTTGAACCCTACCAGACTGCCAGTGTGCCCTGAACTCAAACAGAGGGTAAGAGCCCATCAGTTATTTAGTATGTGCTAGAAGCATGCATTTTCTTTTCACTCCATGTGAAAATAGTTAACCACAAGGAAAGAGTCCCACCCCTCCACTTTGCAAAATGGTGAAATTAAGTTTTCCGTACAGCTACCAGGGGACTGCAGTAAATTACCCTGGTAACAGAGTTTACATTGATTCTGAAAAAAGCACTTGTCCATATGTAACAATGATAACCTTTTAGAAGGTTTGGAAAACAAATCTGACACCCCATTAAAAGGCAAATGATTTTTTCTCCACACAAGAAAAAGAAACTTTTAAGACATAGAAGGCTATTAATAAATAATGGGGCTTTTTTATAGGAAAGGCTGACATGAAAGCTTAAGCTATAAACTGTATCAGAGGCAGTATTTTGACTTGTGTGGTTTATTTGTCAAAGCAGTGAGATGGGATCTCATTTTTATTAGCTGCACAAAAGATATTTTATTGAATGTCACATTGTAATTTGATTTTAAAAGGAATAGAAAAAATTACATTTTCTCAGATACGTAATACTGCAAAAACATGATAGTCATACTAACCACTAACCACAATGAGCAGTAATACAAGTCCTACAAAATATACACTAGTACCTTACCAATGCAAATGTGTATTTTGAGATTCCATGTAGGTGAATATTTTTCCTGAATCCGGTTTCATTTACAACTGTCAGAATAGTATATAAAAAATATATGCAAGTTATTAAATTATGTATGTAAACAACTAACATAAGAGTTAGACTTGAGAAGAAGGACAGCTTTTAATATTTTAAAATTTGTTTTCAAGGTCATTCACATAGTTCACTTCTTTACAAGAAAAAGATCATAGCTGAATGCAATAGAGAACAGTGATCAATACCTACATATAACAGGAATGGAAATATAGAGACCTAACATAATGCAAAGTAGCCTGTGCAGATTATGTTCTTTTTCACTCTGCCATTGACCCCCTGAAAGCTGTTAGCCTCCCTTGGTCCACCTCCATGTCCATGCTTGTGAGCACTAATGCCAGAGGTAGCAGGGAGGCTCAGTATCTGAAGAAAGAAAGATGCAGCTTCTGGCACTGTTTCTCGTGCCAGTTTTGTCACAAAAGACAGTGACATCATCCCTGGGTGGGCAGCCTGGCCATGGTCCCAGAATGACAGTCTTATTGTGACATGCTCAGCCCCTTCTCCTCTCCTCCAAAGCCATGTCACCACGTCATTCAGCCCTGTTACACAGGGATGGTGAGCCCATACCCATCATGTGCCAGCCAAATGCTTTACTGAGACTCACAGGTATCATCCATTGCAACTTAAAATGATCAACGTCACACAAATCTCCAGAAAGAAACATGCTATTCAAGAGCAAGTTACTAGTGACAGAGATACATATTTTAATTGTTAATATTCTTACTAGCACTAAACCACTGAACTTTTGTATTTACATCACCTAGAGCCTCACTTTGTGTCATCCACTGGAAGGACCTAGAGAGCAGTTTCCCAACTGCCTAGTTTCTACAAGTAAAACAGAGGCAAGACAGAAGGAGTAACATAAGCACAACAAACAAAATCACCTTGAAAAACGTAAAGTAGGAAGATACATATTCTGCAGTCCCACTGCTACTCCACAGATTTAAAACCTGTTTATCCCACTGAACTTGCCACTGTCCCCTGGACCATTAGCAATCCTATATATCTTGCAAGAGTCTCTCAGTCCTCAGCTGGAAAGAGGTTGAAAGTCACCAGGTCTTCCTTCAAGATTCAGTATCTGATAACGCCCATGCTTGGATAATCTTATTTAGACAGCAGCAGTTCTGCAGAAACTCAACACAGTAAGCACTTCACAAACTTTTATCTATTCATGGTCCTCACCAGGGACAGTTTAAAACCCGATAAACCCCAGAGGGGAAACATGTAAGAAAGATAAGTGCTACTTCTTCCCAAAAGGTGAGATTTAAAAACAGTTGAGGAAGTTTCAGGGCCAAAGCCATATCCACTTGCAACAGATCTTGTGCTGTAATTATGTTTGAGGCCAAAATTGGTAATGGCCTTTTACACAGGGTTCATATTTTGGACTCTGACTAAAGGGATGGCATGCAGAATGCATGAACGTATCTACAGCTCCTATAAGGTGCCCGCTGTAAAGTCCACACAGGAGTGTTAAAACATGCTGGAGTGTCTTTCAATGCACAGAATCTCCTTTAATACTTCAGTGCAATCGTTTTCCCTCTCACTTTTAAAATACTCAATGATCTTAAAGGTTGGAATGGAAATTGCTTTCCCAGACTGCATAATTTGGTGACTGGGGTATTTTTCTGAGAAGCAGATACTCCTGTAGGCAGAAGAAGAGGTCAGCCAAATTTTGTTGGTTGTCAAGTAAACACTATTTCAGAATCAGATCCCTTCCATTTTCTCTTCCAGATGTTTGCTTGGGTTTTTTTAAAAGAAAGCAGTAGCTTCCACGGCCCTGTGTTAAAAGCTCCCTCCAAGAGAGCTGTAAGGTGGCTAACAAACAGGTCAAGTGCTCAAGGGAACTGAGATGGGAAAATGCCAGTTTCTGACAGCTGATTGGGGTGCAACAGAAGTGTGATAGTAACGGATAAGGCTGACAAGAATAAGACAGGTCTGAACACATAGAAAGGCACAATTCTGGGCTCTGGGGACCTCTCCAGTCAAACAGGGAAGTTTGTAGAGGTTCTGGTTGGTTCTAGGATTAGGCAGGAGTACATGCATGCACTTTTGAAAAATCCTTACACTCTGCTTGAATGACCTAACCAAGCATTACAGTCTTTACTAAGACCTTAGAAGTTTCTGGAGGTAAAATAACAAGGTGTGAACAGAAATTCAGTAGACCGTACTACACAGATGCTTTCGTAAGGGTTTAGAGAGATGTAGAACATTAATTTGATTAGTTGGGATTTTTTAAGAAAGAAAATATCAACAAGTAATATCAAAGTGACAGTATCACAGTACCTCCCATTTGCCTTACCTATTTGTATCTCTCAAATATGCCTTTGGCCACCAGAAAGGGCCTCCAGTCTAATGGTCCATAAATACTTAGAAAGTTCATAGACAATATCCATTTATGGCCATCAGTACTTTTTTTTTTTTTATGCTGGGAGAGCTCAGTCCCTCCATTTCACATGTATAAGAGCACCAAAGGTTGGAACAAGCCACATGGCCCTTTGTGTTTCCTGAACAGTTTCGTTGGAATACCAAATATTCCTATAGCTACCACATGTCTGACTTTTCCTAGCCAGTCACACTGGACAGATGAGGGCAGGTCATCCCCATCAGAGACAATACATTTGTGCTGCAGCCAGACTCCAGATGAGAGGGATTCAGGTTAACACAGAGCAGCACAATATCTCCCACACATGCACCTCTAAATTACAGTCTTGCTTTTGGGAACAGAGGCCTTCAGAGAGGTCAGCTAGGCACCTCCTTTTACCCTATGTTCTTATTGTTTTTTGTTCAAAATGTTATTTTGCTACTTGGCTGTCAGGGTAACCGTACCCCTGCCAATCTTATTATCATGTGCTTCACCTGGTTGTTAGCATACTTCATTTGCCAATTACCATATCCTAATTGTTGCTGGGCACCTGACAGTGCCCACAGCAAATTGTGCCAGGAAGAAAGCAAATGTATCCAACAGCCCAGCTGACTCCACTGGAGTCTCCAACAGTGCTCCCTGCCTCTGCTTTACCTCTTTCTCTCATCAGCCACTTCAGGCAAGCACACATTTGACGGATGCTTTGCTAAACGATGTTTGGGAAACACCTGCTAATCCACCCCTGAAGCAGCTTTTGCATGCCCAGACCAGATTCAGCTGCAACATGGGTCATGCATGCTTGTCCCTGATTCTGGACCACAGACTAGGCTACTGCTTCTGCACTGCCAGCGTGGTGTCTCTCTCATCTTCACATGTGTTGTGATCAGTATGGGAATGGTCCTTAGCAAACATTCAAGCATTTCAAGGTTTGGTCTATATTAGCAATTTTTTTGGTTTCTCTGTAGAATGGCCATAAAAATCATTCCTCTTACAGCATTACAGTAAGAAATCAGGCCACTTTCGAAGCACTTTAATATCCTTTTAGGGATAGCACCATAAAAATATAGTGTAGCTGATGATGTCTTTGACATTTTAAGTCTGAGGATTTTGTTTATTAATTATAAGACTTAAATGTGTTTCAGATTTTTACATTCTGCAGATGGTGAGTAGCACGTCAATATCCAAGTACTTATTAGATTTACAAGAACGTTGACTTTAAGGGAATTCAAACCAGATTTCATCTGTTAACATTACACTGTTTTGCCAGTCTCTCAGCCATTGGTATGTTATGAAGAAAACATCAGAGGGGTGTGGTAGCCCTCTGCAGAAGTTCAAAACACCACCATGCTACAAGCATGATATTGCTTATCTTGGTCTAATATTCCCAACCTTTTCTTGACCCAAAGGAAAACATGAGGATGGCTTTTAGAGGGGTTTTGTTTTCACCTAAACTTAAGATGCCTGCCACACAGGCCTCCATACCTGGAACAGTCGCCATCAGCTCCCTTCAAGGTCAGTGAGAGGACTGTACTTCCGTGGTGTTGCTCATTTGAACTATTTTACAGGTTGTCTTCTTGATGACAAGACAATTAGTTTGCAGAAAAGCTGGCCAGCTCAGATGAAAACCCCTAATCCATCCAGATGGGTTTTGCCTCCAGTCTGTTCTTCATAAACTCCATTGACTTACAAATCTGGTGCAGAGGGAGAGAGAGAGAAGAAAAGTAGCTACTTCTGCACATTTGTACAATGAAATATAGGGTCTTGACAGGAAGAGGTGATCAGAGTGGCACAGGTGACTGTCCCCCCACCTCCTCACCTACCAGAGTCACCCTGGGTGCATTAGCTAGGGAAGGAGGCGGTAGAGCCTTCCAGCAGCCTTGTGGCTGGGCATGGATATGGGCATTGCCTTCCCACCAAGGCTTCCTGGAGGAGCATGGAGCAGGACACATGGAGTCTGTGGCGCTGGAGCAGCACGTCCTCTTCCCCTTCACACAGGGTGCTGTAGCTTCTCTTGCCTGCATCTGCAAAAATCTCTTCTGTTATTAATTACCTTCAAACTTTTTGAAGTAAGAACAGCTTACCACGTTATCTGCGACGCTGAAATTCACACTATTGGAATTATGTTATTTATTATTCTTTTGCCCTGTGAAGAACTTAGATGTTTTATTTTTACTAATTGCCAAATATTTGGTGGGAATTTAGTTGGTTTTCTGAAAGTTACCTTTCATTAAGCTGGAGTGTATCACTTTCAGAAATGCGGTAGTGTTCTTCTGTCATGTGAGCACTATTAAAAATGCCCCCTTTTGATGTGCAACCCCTTTAAATCTCCCTATATATGTGAAAGCCGTCTGGCTCTAAGGCAGGGGTTCTTATTTGTTTTTTTTACAACCTAGCAGAGAATAAAACTAATAAGTATTTCTCATTCTTTAAAGATTGATTTACTATCAGTTCCAAAAACATGCCTTTTCATTTTGAAAGTCATTTGCTCAGTTATGATTGCATATAAACAGCTGCTAAGGGTCAGCATGGGCCTTGGTCCTTGTTATTGCTTGCACTCCTTATGATTTTAGCTCAGCATAACTAGCAGTAGTGTCCTGGGATTCCAGAGTCTGTACTGATTACCAACAAAAACCTCTTTAAGATCAGCAGAAGCAGTCTAGGGACTAATGGTGCCAAGGCAGTCTGAGGCACTGGAGCAGTGCCTGAGGTCATAAAATGAGCAATGACAATTGCCCTGTCCTTGCTGATTGTATCAGCCCGAGAGTTTTTTAGTATCACACAAAAGACAAAAGGAATCTTTAGTCCTGAATTATATTATCAGCTAACATGAACTGTTTGGGGCTTGATTTTGGATTATTGTTTTCTCTTTGGTTTTGTTCCTGGACATTTATTGTGTTCAAAAAGGCAGGTGGATGTATTAGTTACAATAATGTAACAGCTTTACACCAGCAGCAGCTTCTTTCACTAATTACTTTCTTAATACATTTATTTTGGAGAAAAGAATAAAGAAAAATAGGGAAGTTTTATTATTCTGTATGTATTTGTGTGTTATAAAGTGTATATTACTCCAACATACAAAAAGTTAGGCTGTATGTCACATTCATTTCATCAATAGACCTTTCATCCTGGCTTAGGCTAAAATGAAAATGATCTGTGACTACCTCGTTTCTCACTCCATATGAACATATCAGAAAACCAATACATGACTGGCACTCTGTGCAAAATGCACAGGGATCAGATTGAAGGGGTGTTCAGGCTTCTTGAGCTGTGATCATCTATAGGAGGAAGATTTCCAAGCATCGTGGGAATTCTGCGGAAGTTACACCAGAGATATATTTGGCCTTTAGAATGAGATTTTATACATCTCATTCACATACAGCAAAATGTTTCATCACAAGTGGAGACACTTTTAAAGAGAGTCTTAAAATTAATCCCAAATGAGGAAACCTCTCTCCAAATGAGTGAAACTTGGCAGATCTACAAATTCAAACTGAGAGGCATTAGCAGATCTTGTGTAGGGAGATTAGTATAATATCTGCCCAGGCTGTACCTGGTTCAATTCAGGGCTATCAGTCACATTTCTACTGAATTAAACACATCAGAGAAATAAAACATAACAATAAGCAGTTCAGGTTTGCAGTGTTCTGAAGTACTGGCTATCCCCACTTCCAGTAAGAGTCACGTATTTCAAGTATACTCAACTTCAGATGCTCTCAGGCCCAGATTTGTCAAGGTGCTTGGGCAACAAATTCACTTGGCTTTTGAGTAAGGCCTGAGATCCTAAATCACTTGCTCATTTTTGAAGAAGAAAAAATAAAATTAAAATAATCCTGAAAGCATCCTCAAGGACCTGAGGCAGCTTTTTTGCCTGTATGTGGAACTCTCATTCAAAACAGAGAGAACTTGGGGTGACAAAAAAATGGTCTAGGACTGTAAGCCTGTAATTGCTTTGCAGATCATTTATGGTTTTCATGCATAATTTTAATGATATCTGGCACAAATCATCACTAATGGCATTCCAGAGTTCAAATGGGAAGAATACAGATTCTGTGGGATAATTCATTTCTGGCAGCAGGGGAATCTTAAATCAAGATCCAGACAATTACGTAAGCAGAGTGGAGACACTCCATCATATATCACTTCTGTCTTGGAACTGCCTATGCAGTCCTTCAGCTACCTCTGTTGCTCATCTTTAGGTATCCATGCAAGGTGACTAATGGGATGTTAATGAAGAGACTCATTGTAGGTGATGGGGAATTAGTACATTCTTGAAAAGGGGAGCACAGTCAGAGTCAAAAAGTAGCAAAAGTAAAATGGCAGAAGAATGGAAAAGTGATAACAAGGGAAAACACAGATTAAAAGACAATTTTCACTACATATCCCTACTCTCTAAGAGAGGAAGAAAATATGTTTTGTAGGAAAATGTCCATCTGCATGCAAAGAACTCTGCATATGAGACTGAAAAATATTGATGTTACTCTTCAGACTTCTCATGTTTTAATAAACGCACGGGTGGGCCCCTGTCAAAAAATAACCACTAGCAACTCATGAAAGGATTTGGAAAGCAAAGAGAGAAATCTCTGATCAAGGAAAACCAGAAGAAATCATGGACAGGGAAGTTTCAATATTTGAGCTCAATGCTAAGCTCATAGTCTGCCCTTCTTTCTTAATTCCGGACCAGCACACAACAGTACCCAGGATTTTCACTTTGTAGGCAAATGATTGCATTAATCTGTTAAATGGGAGAGAGAGGAAGAGAGATTTGTTTCTCCTCATATATCCACTACCGTCTCAGTCATCTTTAGGAACGGAATCTACCTCTGTTGCTTGACCTAAAGAAAAAATATTTGTTCCTTGCAGGATTGGGCAGAGAGGGGAGCACATAGCCCACAGCAGCCAGTTTTCCTCCCCCACATCACAGTTATTGGCAATTCGCAGCCTGCCTCTTCCTGCTGCAGCAGGTAACACCCCTGAGAGGGACACAATACTGAAGTACTCTTCAAGGGAGAAATTTTTGCTGGACAGTTCCCTAATGATATTTCCAGAGTGCCTGGGGGATGATCAGTCCATTATCTGTGACAACTTTTGAGGTTCACTGTAATTCAAACAGAATCCTTTAAACAACTGTATGAAGTACAGCTGTGCTGTATGGGGTTGCTGAAAGACAGAGCAGCTCAGATTTCCATAACCCTCTAAACGAATAGCAGTGATAACAACCAAGGCAAACTTGAGAGCCCTTGGGTTCTGTTTATTGCTCAAGTCTTTAGCTCAGGGCTAAAACACATCTATGCTCTACGGACTCTGTGATCCCAACCTTGTGTCACGACATGGGGAATAACCTGGCTAATATCAAATGATTAAGTGCCAGTAAGTGCTCAGTCTTGTTATGCAGAAAATATACCACTCTCGCATTATCTATGTTTATGTTTTTTTCAATGGGCATTCTCTTGGTTGGACACAACACTTCTTTTTCCATCAGAAATGGGCTGATGTAGATGCATGGAAATATCTGGTGTGCACCTGGTTTTGGCCTTGATGTGGAGTCAGGATGACTCACAGAGACTCCCAATCTACCGAGACATATCCCTACACACTTGTGTAACTTTGCCCACATCACAATCAGTCTACTTATCAACACAAATAAAGTTATGCAGATACCTGAATACATCTTCTGGATATGTCTCTCTACTTATATGCAACTGCATTTGTTCCTTTTTAAAAAAAACACAGATCATGGCCAATTTAAACACAAAATTTTGCTAGATTATTTGGAGAAACAGCATAAACTGTATACAGAAATGTCTGTTTTACCTAGAAGTACCTCAATCTATTTCCAAAGTTATGCAGACCACCTTTATTTTTCTTGTCATTTTTTTTGAATACAGAAACCATAATTACATGGTTTCAGATGTCGAGAATCTTAACATGACCCAGCAATGTGTGCTTGCCCACATCCTGGGCTGCATCAAAAGAAGCGTGGCCAGCAGGTTGAAGGAGGTGATTCTCCCCCTCTACTCCACTCTCGTGAGACCCCATCTGGAGTACTGCATCCAGCTCTGGGGCCCCCAGAAAAAGAAGGACATGGACCTCCTGGATCTGGTCCAGAGGAGAGTCACAAAGATGGTCAGAGGGATGGAGCACCTCCCACACAAGGACAGGCTGAGAGAGTTGGGGTTGTTCAGCCTGGAGAAGAGAAGGCTCCTGGGAGACCTTATTGCAATCTTCCCCTACTTAAAGGGGGTCTAAAGGAGAGATGGGAAGGCACTCTTTATCAGGGAGTCTAGTTATAAGACAAAGGGTAATGGTTTTAAGCTGAGAGAGGGTGGATTTAGATTAGATATCAGGAAAAATTTTTTTCTGTGAGGGTGGTGATGCACTGGAACAGGTTGTCCAGAGAAGCTGTGGATGCCCCATCCCTGGAGGTGTTCAAGGCCAGGCTGGATGAGGCTTTGAGCAACTTGGTCTAGTGGGAGGTGTCCTTAGCCATGGTAGGGGGGTTGGAACTCTATTCTATGATTCTGTGATGTTATGATTCTATGAGGTTTATTTTATAATGCCTCTCTTTTTAACATTCTGTGCTACTTTAAAGTTGTGTCCAAATATGACAACATATTGGCCTAATTTTTTTAAGATAGTGATAAAAAATATGGGTGAAAGAGGAGTAGAATACGAGCTGTTTTAGATATCCAGAATTTTCAGTCATTTTTTCTAGGAAACAGAAAACTGGAAATGCCACAAAAAAGTTTTATCCTTGGAAACACTTCTGTAAGAACTAGAGGAGTGAACTATTGGTTTCAGCCAGATGTGCAAGTTATAAACGATAAATTTTATTAACACTACTCCATCAAAGAGTTCACACTTCCAACATCAAGCAAAGAGATGTCTTTCAAAAGCAAAAACGCAACATACCAGGAAAAACCTTATGTGCCTAGTGTAGATATGCAAATGTAATAGAGGTTCTTGAGGAATAAATCTGCAAGAAGCAGCAATGAATTAACTGAAGATAATGGCAAGCAGATCTCAAAGTGCAGATCCATCAAAAATAGGTGGCATCTTATTTCTAGGACTAGATGGATACAATTATTTTTCTAACCCGGCTTTCTCTAACTGGACTCTTATACTGCACCAGCTAATGTAACCTGACAAAGTACCTACCATAGTAAGACTGTGATCAATCAGAAATTAAAAAGCAAATCTCACAGTTCATATCAGTTAAAATACTCATCCTATAGTGCCCCCAGACAGAAACACTTTGGTGAAAAGACAAAAGGAAACAGAATAAAGTCTACACTTTTGTGGGTAACTGAACAATTTTGAAGAACTTCAGCATATCTGTAGCTTGTATTTATTGCACAGTTTGTAAAATCTGTGATCAAAGTGAAAGCTGTAAATTTCTTGCTTGTACATACTAACAGAGGTAGAGAAGAGATGGAAAAATCCTATATTGAGTACTATGTAAAAATAATGGAGTGTTCCTGTTGCTATACAGGCATCAGTTGCTGTACACAGACATGGTTGTGACTAGTCATATCTACCCACTTGTATAGCAGGAAGACATATAAATAAATGTACACATGTGGGTCATAGTCCTGACATATAGTCCACATGTGCTTGATAAGGAAAGTCTCACATGCAGTGCTGTTTGACTTCTACTTTCTCGAAAGTTTAATCCTACAAGTGGGACCTTATATTGAACACATGTAATCTTGGAATTGGAGTTCTCATGAGATTCAAGGCCTAATTTGATAGTCAAAAGAGATTATTTATAGTATCTCTGCTATGCTTAATGCAGATGTATGAGAAGGGTAGGTGGGCCAGTTCAGGGGTCTGAGGTTGCTGGTGATCAGTTGAACTGGATTATGACTGGAAAATGAGCAAACATAAGCACAGAGCACATCAGGCTAGTGGCTGTGAGGATATTTGGTACATGAAGACACAATGCAGTGTTTGAGTCTGTAACCCCAGACTCTTTTCTCTGAACTCAGATATTAGTAACAGTTTGGGGAAATTAGCAGGGAGCTCTGGAAGCGTTTTAAACCATGTGCCAAACAATTTCTCCTGACACCTTTTTTAAAATAAAACCTCTAATCTGAAAAATCTCTCATCTAAATAGCATATGAAAGGTGTTTCAGCTAGATACAATGATCTCTGCAGTTTGCAGCATGACTGAGCGATTCATTTTAAGTCACAAACTAATCTTCAAGTAATAAGATAAGCCAGAAGTCCTAATAGTCATGTCCAGCTTCTCAATAAAACAGTAATCGATGCAATACTAATAGACTGCATAACCACTAGGTTATTGTTTCAGGGATATGCAAAAAGTGTATTATGTAGAAGGACTTTGCAGAGCAGAAAAGCTGAGCTATTCAAACTGAGACAGAGCAGAGTGGACTACAGGATCAGGCAATGGCTGCTTGAAGCACCCTGGATTCTGACACTCCTTCCATGTGAACATGTGCAGACCACACCGCTTCCTCTCCCACCATCGGTCCATCCTGAGTATTTAAGCAGTGAAGTTGTTAGTACTGGGATGGCGAGTTTGTGCAACCCCTACACAAAAAAAGGTCCTCCAAATTCAACTTTTTGAATGAAGAATGTCCTTGAGCTTTCTATCATCAGTTGGGTGATAAAGATTTGTAAAACTGTACGTGAACATGCTGCTGTTTTTCTCTGTATTTGATGGGCTTAGCTACGGGTCCAACATATAGACTAAGGTAAGAACTGCTACCTAATTTGGGGCTACCTTTATTTTAAATAAGTATATTCCTTGAGTAATAACCTGGTCTCCACGCAGTGTGCTACTGGATTGAGATTCGGCCCCAACCCACTGTAGACCAAGTAATCTCAAGCATGTGAGTCATTAGAAGAATCTCTCTGACTGTTGCACATGTAATTGCAGCAAAAAGACTACCTCTGTTTACCTCTCCTGGAATGGCTGTAGTGTAGACAACCAGTCTCTGTTGACATTTCTCAAAACCAATTATTCGTCTGTTAACAATTCAACTATTCTGCCCCTCCTGCCTCCTTTTTAAGGTCATGTTTTTCATGTATGCTATGTGACGTATACAAAAACCTTATTATTGTAAACCACATTAAATAAAATGTACCAACTAATCACAGCATAAAAAGAGGATTAGATTGAATATTCCCATTGAAGAAAATGCATGCTTAACTCCTTTTGAGTATTGGTGTATAAAACCTTCTCTCTAATCAATATTTACTTTAGCCTTCATCTTGGCCAGAAAAGGCAGCCCTTTTTCTATTCGTTAGTGTATCTCTAATTTAGAGAAAAGTCATATTTGCAGGACTTTTTTTCAAGGACTTGTAAAGTGTAAACTTAAAGTTCAATATGTTTATAAATGTATGCCAGAAGTTAAGGAATTTCAATCAAAGATACTAGAGACAGTTATTTTCTGTTAGGTCAGCTAGCTCATCTGTGTTGCCAAAAATAAAAGACGTTCCTTCCAATGAAGTCCTCAGTGCTTTGCTTGGCTGTGTTTCAAGTGACTCAAGCCAAAAATATTTGTATATAATTTTACATTATTTATATCTTATGAAAAGTTGGACTTGCCTCTGGTAGGGGGAAATGTCCCAAAGATGACATAGGTGTCACGATAAAGACTATCCTGATCATCACAGAAATCTGTGCCCTTGTACAGAATACAGATCAGATAACTCTTCCTTCCATTTGAATTTCATTCTAAGGGCAGCACAGACCCAGATTGGAGCTGGCACCAGAATGGGACAGACTGAGAGTCTTACTCATGCCAAGAAGTACCTTTCTCCACCGGCATGTTTGTTGACTTGAGTGGGCCAACATATTATGAGTCTGTATTTAGTATGAATGAAGGTTCTGTAAACTTTCACCAAAAGCAAAAGCACTTTTACGTAACATTCCCATTCAAAATTGTTATAAATTGTTCTAACATTGGCTGGAACTCACAGATTAGGTGTCCAGATGAATGAGATGATACAGTAGCATCTTTTACAGCCTCAGAGGTTCAACAAGGCCGAATGCCGGGTCCTGCACTTGGGTCACAACAACCTCATGCAACACTCCAAGCTTGGGGAAGAACATCTGGAAAGCCGCCTGGAGGAAAAGGACCTGGGGGTGTTGGTCGACAGCTGGCTGAATATGAGTTGGCAGTGTGCCCAGGTGGCCAAGAAGGCCAATAGCATCCTTGTATCAGAAGTAGGGTGGCCAGCAGGACTAAGGAAACAATTGGCTCCCTGTACTTGCCACTGATGAGCCTGCAAACTGAACACTGTGTTCAGCTTTGGGCCACTCACTACAAGAAAGACGCTGAGGTGCTTGAGCGTGTCCAAAGAAGAGCAACAAAGCTGGTGAAGAGTCTAAAGAACAAGTCTTATGAGGACCAGCTGAGGAAACTGGGGTTGTTTAATCTGGAGAAAAGGAGGCTGAGGGGAGACCTTATCGATCTTTGCAATTACCTGAAAGGAGGTTGTAGCGAGGTGGGTGTCAGTCTCTTTTCCCAAGTAACAAGTGATAGGACAAGAGGAAATGGCCCCAAGTTGCTCCAGGGGAAGTTTAGATTAGACATTAGGAAAAGTTTCTTCACTTAAAGGGTTGTCAAGCTTTGGAACAGGCTGCCCAGGGAAGTGGTTGAGTCACCATCCCTGGAGGTATTTAAAAGACGTGTAGATGTAATGTTTAGGGACATGGTTACTATAGTGGTGGACTGGGCGGTGTTAGGTTTACAGTTGGACTCAATGATCTTAAAGGTCTTTTCCAACCTAAATTATTCTATGAGTCTATGATCACCTATAAAGAGAATGAAAGTTTAACTCAGATGCAGATTCCTGAGCTCCTGTGAAATCAATCTTACACAAGACCACCTATTGGAATACAGCAATAGATAACTTAATAACTAGGATGGAATAAAATAATATAGATAAATGAAGTTTTAACACAGAAGTTATTTTCAACTCAACTGCAAATCAGAACTATTAGGTCTAAGACCACATGCTAGAACATGAGCCTTGCAATACATATATCTCAATGACAGTAAAGGAGTAATCAGTTTATGTATAAATAAGGTGATGTCACAACCACCCAAATACAGTGGGTCTTCTTAGAATTAAGATTAAATTATGTGTGAGGAGGAATTCTGAAACACTCAGGTAAGTTTTGGTGGTCTTATTTTCCATTTGCAGTCTTTACTAGATCAAAAGTGTGAAGAAACTGAAAGGCTGACTGTTCTTTTGGCTTTTCTGGTTGAGAGCAGAAGAAGGAAAGAGAGCTTATTCTCATGAGGTTTTCAGCAGATTTCATAGTCAAAGAGGTTAGAATAGTTTGAATAAGCTCCACATAAACATATGGGGCCAGATTCATGGGATATTCCAGCTGCTTTGGAGCAATCCAGTGACACAAAGCAGCAGTAAAACCCACTTTACTGGCCATTTATGTCAAGTTTATGGCTGCTTTGCATCCCCAGAGCAGCTCAAAGCAGCCAATGCCAGTGGAACTCATTCTGAATTTCTCGGCTTTGAGCTGAACTGCAACCTAACTCCGAAATTCTCAAATGTGTACATTCCTACTAGACATAACATTCTAACTCAGCATGTGTCTGTTCATCATTGTCTTTGTTTACAGTGCTATTGTAGTGATCTAATTAGGAACTAAAAGTAGTTTCAGTCAATTAACACTCCTTGAAGCCTAATGTTTAAAAAAAAAAACCTTCAATGAATTACGGTAAGTGTTCTGTAAAGAAATGTAACATTTTCTTTCTAATTAATCTATTTCTCAGGATGTACATTGTAATTGTGAGCCCTGTAATACAGTACCACCATTGCTAGTAGCAGGCTATAAGCTTTGCACTGAGTTTGCAAGGCCTCAGAGCTGAAGCTTGACAGTCTTGCTCCGTCTAAACTTTACTTGTCCCGTTGGTAACTTTTGTTTTCTTGGTTTATCATCAATTTTTCTGATTCACCGGGTGTCTCTGGTTAATTTGTTTTAATTTTGTTTATCTTTGCTTGTTATTTCCATAGTTTTACAACTCTAACACCTAATGATATAGTGTGTAGAAATACAGGCCTGGTATGACAACGGAGAAGTGGATAAACAGGACGTGGTGTAGAGCAATACTTGCATGGGGTGATAAGAAATGTGGCACAAACTTGGCACTCCAGACCAGCAGCTATAAGCAACTCATCAATGGTCAGTTAAAGAAATGCAGACAGACCTGGGGCTGGAGAAAACTGGATTTAGGTGTAACAGCAAATAAAGACATAGTGTCTAGCGTAAAAAAGGGCACCATATGTGGTAGATTTGTACTTAACTTAAAACTGTAGACCCATGAGGAAAGAGAAAATATGTAAATACATGCTAGCAAGCATATAAAAAAAAACCCCTCAACTAGATTCTACAGTGAGGAAGAAGAAACCATCAAGATGAGTATCATATTTCTCCCAGTGAAGGAATCTAGATGCTGACAAGTCTGCATTGCACTCCCAACACCCTCTACAGCAGAATGAAACCACCAACCTTAACACCCAGAGGAGCAGGGAAAGGTTGAGCATAATGACAGAAAAAGGTGTAGAAACTAAGTGGTTTTATTAACTATATTATTACTATTAATGAGACTTTCTGTATGAAAATATTTTCTGAAGTAATTAAATTTGGACAAATTATTCTGTAAATATTTTAGTTATAGCAATTAATTCTTGGCTTTATATATAAAGTGTATTTCCTCATTTCCCATAAACAATATTGTGACCATAAGATCAAGTATAACAAATAATAACCATCACCCGCCACATCCCAGAATTTTGCAGAAATGCATTATTGTATGTTCTTGAAGACATTGGATATTATAATGTGTACCATGAGTGCCATTAACAGAATGTAGTAGGGGAGCTAAATGGAAAAATCATGAGGAAATTAATAACCCCATATTTAGAACAGGGTTTGTGTTTTGTATGATAAATAAGGCTTGGGACTCCGTACCACCTGTGAGGAGTACAACAGTCATGAAGGACCACTCAGTCATTCATTAGGTGAAGCGGGAGTCTCTGGACCCATAGCATAATGCTGTTGGCTGCAGCAGCTAAATTAAGGTTACACCAGGAGCCATAAATACAATATTTCCTGTTTTTTCAGTGCTTCATTTAGCAACCTTAACATTCTTTCAACCACAGGTATTTAGTGTAATGCATATACAAAATTTTTTCTCATTATTTTTTTTTCTTTTCTGCCTGTCCTTTAATAGGATAGATGGAGCAATTAAAACACAACTCCACTTCAGAGCATGCTGCAAAACCCAAGAGGAGCTTCTGCCTCTCAGAGTGCCAGAGGGCATAGCTGGCAGCAGCTGTGCCATTTCTTCCAAAAGTGTTATATATATATTTATGTATATACTTTTCTGCAACTAATCCCTTCAGATGGACATTCGAAAGGAAGTAGAAACTATGACCTGATTTATTCTGAATTGCATTAGTGTTTATTAGTACATTTAAGGTATAGTTAAAACAGGTTTTCAAAGGAAAGTGGAGGTAAAACGGGACAGATTCCTTAATCTTCACAACCCCAGTATGTCTATAAGGAAACACCCTACTATCTTGTTCATATTATCCCTACATGTGAGTTTTGTCCAATACTATGCTGCCATCTCTGAGCTAATTTTCATTAATTTTTTTCCTCTCTTTTCTCTCATTGCCTTTTTCAAACAGGATATACATTTTTCAACTTCAAAATAAAGTTTTCAACTTCAGTAACTTCAAGAATAATACAGAAAAAATTGCCTGTTTCCATTGCACGTATATTGCAGTGGGAGAAAATTATACCATGCATTATCAAAGTCAGAACACCTAGAACTGAATTTAGGACATTCAAAATCAAAACTCATTCTGTTTTTCATTGGAAAGTTTGCTTCCTCAAAATCCTTAATAAGAAGTCCTGGGCTGACCTGTGAACTGACTTATGTTGTGCTGAACCTATGTTTCAACTGAACATATTGCTTATTCAATGAGAAAGAACATTGACATATTGTGGAAATCTCATCCGGCCAAAAAGTCCAACTAGAAAAGCATAAGAGTGTGAGCTACATCAAAGAGCAGCTTCTCTGGTTTCATGGGGTATCTTAGGCAGATATGGATTCATGTTCAGCTAATCTGAAATACATTGCCTTGCATCTCTTAGACAAGTAAAATGTTTTGATTCAGGCTGTTCTGATTCCCTAACTAAACTAAATACCTAATATGTCAAATTTTGCCTATAATATATTGAATAATTCCAAATTTTTTTGAAAATTATATTTTAATTGTTAAAAAAAAATGTTTCTTCAAAAAATCAACTTGAAAATTCACAGCCAGCTCTATACTTGATCTATAACCAATGTCATATCAGACTTCATTCTACATCAGCAAAAGACAGATAACTGAATGGAGTGATGTCTTTTCCATAGATTTGAAACTGTTTGGTTTATTAATTAATTAAAATGAAAGAGATTCTCCCCTCTTACTTCCATTATCTACCTCACTGCTTACCCATTTATTACAATTTGTCATATTACTTCACTGAGTTTTCTAAGAAGGCAGATGAGATTTGGGATTGTTGGGAAGGTGGGGAGAATTATTTTATTTCACAGTATTTAGTTCTGCATGGCCCAGCTGCCTGAGTGTTTCTGTAGTGTTTCCTTCTCTAGTTGCTTCTATGGTTCCAAGAACAATGATAAGGAAAGGAAATACACAATCAGTTGTACTTACTTATTTAAAAATGCTTATTTCTCTACAGCGCACTAAAAACCAACTATTAAACTCATGAGTATAACACAGAAGACAATATTTTAGTGCATTTCACGTTCTATTATGCTATCTTATTTAGCCCATACATCTGATTTTAAAATTAATGTAACAATATCATTTACTTAAATAAACTATGCCAGAAATACAGGAAAAAGCTATTGGAAAGGATTAACAGGGAGACAGCTTTTAAGATGTCTATGTTAGAACAGTATATTACATTTAAAAATACACAAAATTAAAGACATCATGTTTGGTTTTTTATCGTTAGCTGTCTGATAGGCTATTTATTTCAGAAAATAGTGATTGAATACTTGCTGCCAGGTAATAAGCTTTCTCTAGTCTGTTATAGGAATTAAATTATCAACAATCAGCAGCGCTCCTGGTAGCCATGTATTATGTGTACAACACACTAGCTGTCCTTTAAATCAAGATATATCTTTTAATCAGAAGTATCTTCTATCCATAAAGAATTCAAAGTTGGTGCAAGACCAAACCAAGTTAGAAATAAAGAAAAAAGCCAGCTCATTAATGAATTAGCATGACTGGTGTTGTTACAATTATTTTTATTTTTATGCATGCTGGAAAAGCACTTAGCAGTTGCAGCTTGGGGCAGGAGCTGGCTAGGCTTGGGGCTTTGGTGGGCAGTCATTCCCCTGTACTCCCCTGGGGCCTTAGCAGGAAGCATCCAGCAAGCTCAGTGCACCACGGTATCCTCTTCACTAATTTCACTAACGAAAGGGTAACTCATCTTTTGGAGCAACGTACCACACTGTCTTTTGTTTTCTCAAAGGATCACAGAATCATAGAATCACAGAATGGATCATCAAGTTCCAACTCCCCAGCCATGGGCAGGGACACCTCCCACTAGACCAGGTTGCTCAAAGCCTCATCCAGCCTGGCCTTGAACACCTCCAAGAATGGGGCATCCACAGCTTCTCTGGGCAACCTGTTCCAGTGCCTCACCACCTTCACAAGAAAAAAATTTTTCATGATGTCTAATCTAAATCTACCCTCTTGTGGCTTAAAACTGTTACCCCTTGTCCTCTCACTACACTCCCTGACCAAGAGTCCCTCCCCATCTCTCCTGGAGGCCTCCTTTAATTACTGGAAGATTGCAATAAGGTCTCCCAGGAGCCTTCTCTTCTCCAGGCTGAACAGCCCCAACTCTCTCAGTCTGTCCTCATGCGGAAGGTGCTCCATCCCTCTGACCATCTTTGTGACTCTTCTCTGGACCAAATCCAGGAGGTCCATGTCCTTCTTGTTCTGGGGGCCCCAGAGCTGGATGCAGAACTCCAGACGGGGTCTCGCGAGAGTGGAGTAGAGGGGGAGAATCATCTCTCTCGATGGGCTGGTCACACTTCTTTTGATGCAGCCCAGGAGAGGTTAGGCCTCTTATACGTACTCAAGGGGAGTCAGGAGACCCTTCCTCACACAGCAGCAAAATAGCTCACCGAAGGTCTTTGTGGGGAGCAGGGTGAATTCAGGAGCTGGGATTTGTGGGTTGCTGTGCAAGGCAGCTTCATCAGGACTGCCACAAGTGCCTGCAGCTGAGACACGTTACCTCGCACAGGCGTGCAGTGTCAGATTGCCAGCATGCCCAGATGGACACAAAGGTCAGGGGTTTTTTTTGACATAAACAGGAGCTGGTCTAATGAAAAAGGGCAAGAATACATATAAAGCCCCTGGACTTCTTGTTTGTTAGATCTAATATTTTGTAAATTGTTATCTATAATTTTCTGTCTCTATGAACTGGAAAATTCATCTAGGGAAAAAATACAAGAGAACCTGGACTGAATCCAGAATCTCTCTATTCACTCTCTTTGTCATGCCTACCATAAACAGTTGATCCCTGTGATCTGAAAAACACATCCCACATATCCCAGATATGCACAAAGTAAACCCAAAACTCACAGACTTGAGGTGTGCAATAGGAAGGACTACTGTAGATTTACTCACTAATCATCCCCTAACTGCTATCCACTTGTGACTGTCAGTGACAGGATGCCAGATTAAACTGGCAGTTATTTAACTGTTCCCATATTCTTGAGACTTGATCTTAAGATCTCAGACATGGTCAAAACTTGACAGGACAAAGCCCTAAGCAACCTTTTTGTTCAGGATGGCTGGACCAGGAGAACTCCACAGGCTGCAACAAAAATTATTCTATGATTCTGATGTCTGGAGCATTTTTGCATAAAGAACTGCAGTCCCGAAACATGATAGAATACCATTTCAGGGCTGGAAGACAGGCTTCAATGCAGACTTTTTCCACATCCTACATAGACACAGGCGAGTTTTATATGCTGCAGCTTGTGCCTGGTTAACCATTACTTGGACTTCCAAAATGAGTGGTTTATTTCAGTTCCAAAGCACCATCAGAGTAGGTGCTGGAAGAAGGTGTTGTGCTTAGGGCTGACCATTCAATGTGAATTTTCAGTTTTTCCCACAGGCAGATCCACTTTCACCCAAGAGTTCCTGGAGTAGTTATGTCTGACAAAACTTCACCGTCAGGCTCAAATAAAGTCACACACTGACCACTCATGAATTGCACTACAGACAGAACTTGCACTCATAAAAGACATAGTAGAAAGCAAAAGAATCATTGAGGGGCTAGGGACAATTGAGGGGGGGAAAGAGAGGCAAAGAGACTACTTATTATCAGACTGTGGTGTCAATAATGCCTGGTATAGATGAGAGGCTGTAACAAGGGAAGAACAGGGAGGGAAGGGATTGAGCTGAAGAGGGGGAGACCTTTTAGAGGCCCTCAGGGTTACACAGAATGGGGTTGTAACCACATCAGCTTCCTCCACAAACATGTTCATAGTCAGTTGTGAGAAATGTAACTTCTCACAAAGACACAGGGGAACACATTAGGCACATGCACATTGCACACTGGGTTACGATCCTCGAACCAGACTTCAGCCCTCTGGGACACCTACACAACACAGCGTAGTACCAGAACCCCAGAATCATCAGATACAGCTCTACATAACATTGTGTCCTGTCCTCTTATCTGCTGCTTCTTATCTTCATTGTTCATCCAGGCATGAGACCACTATAAATTGAACACTTGACAGGCAATTTTGAAGCTAGTGTTAGTTTAGTGACCTATACCATTCATACATAGGACCACAGGATAATTTAGCTCAGAAGGGATCCTAGGTCTCTAGTCCAACCTCCTGCTCAAAACAGGGACAGCTCTGAGGTCAAACCTGGATGCTAGGGCCTTTGTCCAGTCAGGTCTTGAAAACTCCAAGGAACAAGAGACTGCACAACCTCTCAGGACAACCTGTCCCTCTTCCTGGCTGTCCTTGTTGGAAGAAAGTTTCTCCTTATACACAGTCTGAACTTCTCTTGTTTCAGCTTCTGTTCATTGTCTCTTGTCCTCCCGCTATGCACTGTTCTGAAGAGCCCTGCTCCATGTCCCCAGTGACCCCCGGGGGGGGGAGGGGGCTGTTAGTTGCCCCTGAGGCCATCCAGACACAGGCTGGGTCCCCAAGCCTGTCCTCAAAGAGCAAGCACTCCAACGCTCCAGTTTGTCCCTGACTTTCCTGTATTGGAGGACCAAAACTGGACGAAATACCTAGATTGTGGTCTAACGACCACTTATGATGCTGAGTGAAAAGGAACAATCTCCACAGTGTTTTAAAGTGGACATTCTTGGTTTCCACATCAACCTGTACATCCTAACCCAATTCCAGCTGCTCTGCATGATCTCACAGAGAGCAGAGACCTGACAGGAGACAGCAAGTTATCTTGTGGTTCAGACACAAAGAAGTTACACCAGGTACACAGTTCTCATTCCAGTGATCTGGAGAGCACTGTGTTTTTCCCTGCCTATGGAACCTCAGAAGCTGCTTATTTTGCTCCATGCCTGAAAAATTATGAGAGGTGCCTTGTCTGTTCATACTCACCCTGGAGTTCTTTGTGTAACTCTGAGGTAACACCTTCACCTTTTATAGTCTTGACTCCTCTCTTAGCAGAAAGAGGACAGCAATACGTCTCTGCTTTGTGAAACACTCAGAGAAGTCTAGGTAAGAGCACTCCTAAGAACTTGCTACTACTACTATTACCTCAGGACACACTAAAAGGCTTTGAACAGAATTAGAAACCTAGAGAGATTTTGGTTGTTGGTGTTGCTACAAATGCACTTTATTCCATTTCAAGATTATAAAGTCAGTACAGGATTAGGCCCCTTGTATACATGTTCCTTTTCTAGAGCATTTGCCCTGAAATGAGCTAAAGCAAACAAATAGCAATTTGAGACACTGAGCACTCATCTGCCCACAGCTCCTTTGTGACACTCCATATGGTTTTTCCTGTGTAAGTCATTGCTTTCCACACAACTCACATTGACTTCTTCCTGACAAGAGAAGGACATCAAGAAGGGTCAGAGTAGTGGCTGCCCACAGTCACTTGCCATCCCCAGGAACAACCACTCTTATTGCATGGAAGCCAATACACCAAAAGAAATCCCAAAATGGCTAGTGAAAAACACAAAGTGTCAAAGCACCTAGTCCTATCTTTCCTCAGCTTTGAAAACTCTACCAGTTTCTAGAGCAGCCATAAGAGAGCAACTGACTTTCATGCTGTGCACCCCAGTCACCCCCTCGGAGAATCCCCCTGCACGACATTTACTTTAATAGGTCTAATTATAAAGAAATGCACTTTTCAATCAGAACCAAAGAACCAGTAGGTTTTCTTCTTTAACATGCCAACCAGCTGTTTTGAAAGGTACATCTCTAATCTCTTTCCTTCCACATGTTCAAACAGATGAAAGTAATTTTGTGCTCAACTGTCTATAAGTAATTAGACTGGGATGTAAAGGAGTCTTTATGTATCAGTTCAGAAAGAGCTACACTCTTAGCATACAGAATAATTATTAGCAATCTTCTTCATCTGTAAGGTATACCTTATGCATTTTACATGAGTCCCCATTATTAACATAACCTGACTATCAAAGCTCCATTGAAACTGGTGTCTTCTTTTTCATGTAACCCACTGAAATTCCCCAGAAATATAGTAATTTGAAAACAGTGATGCTGATGATTTGTTTCAGCTGTAATTTGTTATTTTTTTCTCTTCTTTGTTGTTTTCCTAGTAAAGACCTAAACCAGTGGGGCTCCAATATACACAAACAAGTGTTCTGCTTTTGCTACAAGATGGATATTAATATTCAGTGAGGGTCCTAGAATGCTGGCTTTTGTCAGATTCCCAGGCTAAATTCCCTTAATCTTATTAATTAGGAGGTCACAAAAAGAATACTTTATTGGGAAACAGAACGTGCGTTCTAAAGATAGCTTAAATAAAATTTGTGAATTTACTAGAAATTATGATGGCAGAATGCTTCTTTAGACTCTGCCTCAGGACTGTGTTTGACATCTCTGTGAATGGGGTAGGATAATTACTGATAAGTCAGAGAGGCAGAGGCATCTTTTGAACTCTAGCTACTAAAAAAGTTAGATCATCTTTCATGAGAAAAGTGAGAGGTTTGGGGCTGGGATTGTACCCAGGAATGGTAAGGAAATGGTAAGGAAAGATGGAGAGGGAGCATATACCATTTTAGGATTTGCACCCTTACATGTTACCCTTGCAGGCAAATTGAACCAGGTTGGAAGGAATGTACTGAAAGGCACAGTACTTTCTTTTCACCTTGCATGGCAGACTTTTTTTGAAAGCAGACTTCTTCCTCAAAGTAAATCCCTCGCTCTACAGCTACATACCATGACCACATCTTTTCAAGAAATGGAGTCACAATTTTCTTGGAAATAAAGTACAGTTTGTTTCTCTAGAATCACAAGGTGTCTGTGGGAAGTGAAGCCTGATTGTTAGCATTTTTACCACCAAAGAAGGAGGGGAGAAGATTATTTGCCAAGAGGCAGGACATCTGTATCATGAGAACAGCGGTAGAGGTCAAAACTGCCCATTCTTCCTGTCACTGACAAAGAAGCAATATTTTGCCCAAGTGCACATCAGAGGGACTTGGCCAGAGTAAGACACACTCTGTGAGTACAATCAGAAGTGAAGCACTTTTAATTTGTTGTTTTGATGTACATAGCACCGACAGAAACTGTACTCTACAGATGTGTAAGAACAGCAGGCTCCTGCCCCAAAGAGCTCATTGTCTAAACAGACCAAAAAGCACCGAAAGACCAGAATGAAACTGAAAAGCAAAATTAAGATATGGCCATTTTTTATGCAACTTGTTAAAGTTGTGAAAAGCAGTCCAGCAGGACAAAGTCAGGACAGTTATCTGTCAAATCCACATCATGATGAAGGTATTTCAGTGAAACTACTGCGTTGAAATGTTATCCCACTGCAGCTCAGCTCAGTCTGGCCCATCATAAACTGAAGAGTAAGAATAGCAATACACTGGACATACACATCTTAAACGTGCTGGGAAAGGCTTGACAAAAGCTCAGGGGTGGACTCAGCCTACTTCTAAACGGCTTTGTGAGTGAGGAAGGAGATGCACAGCCTCAGTGAGTTAAGCTGATGGTAGATCATGTAACACACTCACTACTGACTGCCGAAACAGATACAGTCTACTCTAACCAGTCTCTTCCTGACAAACCTAAGATATTCTGTTAACTAGCTAGATGAATGCACCTCTGCAATGTACCCTGTCAGAAAATGCAGCACCAGCAGCACAGGAACATGTCTGCAACAGAGGGAGCTCTTCACAAGACTGAGTTTCAAAATCAGAAATTGTGCGCAGAAGGGATCCACCACAAACCAAACCAATGGGGCTGGAGATATTAGCCCATGATTAAGGTGAGAAGGAAGCATTGTGTTTGCATGGTTTGTATCAGTGAGGATAAAAAATGCTCTAGATTTAACTTTCAGATAGACGAAATATTACTACTCACTACACAGGAAAGGATGTGTTACAATGAAAATAGCATCAGGCATGCATTTTCCCATTAGAAATCAATTAATCTGTGTCTGCCCCAGAGTTCAAGTCATGTGACTTAATGCATAACACTTAATGTATTCAAGACTGCAACATAAGTATCCCATGGAGACACAAATATATGGAAGCAGAACAGGGCTGGAACTGTGATTACGTCATGTGTTCTTACCCTTCACATTATTAGTTTTCTCAGAGACCAAAGGTGCGTATGATACATTACAAATGTTGTCTTTCTGCAAATATCCAAAATAATAACTTCCATAATATATATTGGAGATGTTCTTGGGTATTTAAAGCACTTAGGAAAGAGTCCATTCCACTGTCTCTGGAATGTCTTTCCTAGATGATTCCTCTCCTCACATAGATTCCTGAACAATACAGAAAGCATAATAGAAGAGATCACAGTAGATGAATATATGAAAAATACTATGTTGTTAGAGATCAAAATTACCCATCACCTTCACTTGAATACAATTTTTTTGCTTTGGTAGGTAGATTGTTCCCATTGATTGTAGGAAGAAATGTTATTGCTTGTGTCCACGATTACTTGACTGCTTTTCTAAAAGATTGTTTATATGGTGAGCACCGAGGGTTTTTCCATCATTGCTCACAATGGTATCACCAGAGATCTGGAGATTTGTCCCACTGTCCCTTTTCAAAAAGCAAATAAATGTACTGAGGCATATTCCCTGGGCACAGAGAGGTGTCAGACAGGCCCACAAGAACATACTCATGGGGTCTGTTCTCAGCTGGCCATGCCCTAGCATTTGTTTATCCTTGCAGCAGGAACAGGGACACGGGGTCCACATCTCTCTTGTTCTAAAATAGTGCTGCTAAAAGGGCAGTGAGAAAGAGTAAAGGAAAGGACAGACCTAGCCAGTCACTACTGACAGGGACGGGCTAACATAGTTGTTCAGTCACATCAGAGGGAACATGGCAAGCCTCTGAAACAACATGGCTAATTGCCCTAACATCTCACCGCCACAGAAATCTCCAGGAATCATCTGGACCTTCTGAGACAAGAGGTGCTTGAAGAGGAAACCCCCCCCCAAAAAAAGAAGGACAAACAAATAAAATATATAACTCCTCTTTAATCAAAGAATAGGCAAAGACCCCATGATGGATGAGAACTTCAATAGTTCTAGCTGACTGAACACAAAGGTTCTCAGTTGCTGTGTGGATGTCCTAGAATAGGCAGAAAAATTACAAAGTACATGCACACATACCATGACATCTTTGTGGCCATTCCACTGGTATGTAGGACTGACTTCTATGTTGCATGGTGTCCTAAAGCTCATTCCAGTTACTGAGGACTTGCAGACCTGAGTAAGTTGCAAAGACTAGGTGAGTAGGTCATTAAACTGTGAAAGATGGAAACAGTAGATATGTAGGATAACTGTAAGCTACAAGGGAAACCTATTTTTTGCCTTGACACACACCTCTAGTATTGTGTTATCTAGATAAAGTCCTAATAAATCATGAGTAGTCTCTGAAGATACTTTTCATTATTTAAAAAAACCCATTGTTTTATTTTAAAAGCTAGGATCCTTGCTTATTGCATCGAAGCTGTAGAAGAGGCTCTGCAGACATGTCCTGCAGATACTAATTTATCTTAAGATTATTCTTTGCCAAAAATGAGTTGTTCCTCTTTTTGTGTTAGCATTGTGGTTTTTCCTAGTGTCTACCCATTTTGCATAATATGAATTATATTAAGAATGTACTTCATGAGAATACATCTCTTGTTGGAGAGAAATTGTGAATTTTCTCTCTTTTTTTCATTCTTTTAACTGATGGTCTGTGACTATTATGTTTTCCCTGAATTCTATGAACACTCATCATGATTTTATGATCTATAGCAAACTTTCTATTTGTCACACTTTTAAATATATAAATAGCATGTAAAGCAAAGAGCAAGATTCTTCAAAGATCTTCAAGATTCTGGCTGGCTGGTGCTGCTGTAGTGAGTGTATGTATCCCTAAGCATCCTCCATGTTGGTTCAGAATAAGATGATGAGCTCTCTGACCCCAGTCCAGCAAAGCTCTTAATTCCAATGGATTTGTTCCCATGTTTAAGAAAAAGTCCTTAAGTGGTCTCTTGGATTAGAGATTCAAGTCCCAGTGTCCCTCCACCTCAAGCTCACTACTCACATGCATTGAAGTTCAGAATTAGATGGACAGTTTTATTCTCCCAGTTTTAGGTCAGAATATGATACATTTTCTGTAAATTGCACAAGGAAACAGAGCCAAGTATTTATTACCCTTGCTCATTCCCAAGAAGCAAAATAATGCAGAATATATGAAATGGAAATAAAACTTTCCATTAGCATCCTGTCTCCTGACAATAAAACTCACCTGTGTCACCTACCTAAATTATCTTGCCTTTGGAAAGCTCTCAGCTACAGTTTTCCTCACTGAGATCACACAGAATGAGGTCCTGTCCTGCAACATCTCAAAGCGGGATTTCTGATGCTCTTTCTGATGAAGGTAGAGCAGAGGCTCGTGCCTGGGTTCTAAGACACTGCGTGTGAGTGGGCAGTGCAGGCAAGCACCCCGACAGGCAGGTGGGCTCCTCACTTCCATGGGAGAGAGCTGGAGACAAGAAGAAAAAATTACACCACAACACTCTTGCTTCAACACATTTAGCTGTGGGCAAGTGAGCAAGCCCATTTTTTGTTTCTGTTTAGGAACTTGTCTCAGCTACTGATGGTGTTAGCAGAGTTGTGGGAAAAAAACAACCAGGTACAAGCACTGATTCTTTGTTCTCAGTAGGGTAATAAACACAAATACCTTCAGACCGTTGAAGCAATTCTTTTGATCCCTGTGAAAGCCCCATGTTTAGAAAGCATTTGCTCTTGATTGCTCCATTATGGGTTCAAGCTCTTTCCAGAACACATCATTGATCTCCTTTCTGAGTTTTCATCAGTGCTGTTCTTAATTGTGAGGAACGGTCTGAAAGAAAGTATTGCCAGTTCATACTAACCTTCAGAGTTCAAAGGAGCGATATGCTTCCTCTCAGTTGTTTGAATGTTTGCTCTTCATTTCAGGTTGTCTTTGAAATTCACTTTGCTTCTTAGGGCTTGTTCTGTTTTGGGCATTTTTCCCTTGAAGAACAGAGCCCATAAAGAATTCAGAAGAAACCAAATTGCAGTGTAGGAAAAAAAAACTAGAGAAAAGAGATAGTATTTTATCCATATTGAATTCTTTGCTGACTACTGTGTTCTCTCTCTGTCACCTGAAATATTGTTCCTCCCTGGAAAAAAAAAATATTCAAGACAATTTTTAAGCAGCTTGGTTTTATTGGGAAAGGTGATGATGAGTTAGTGGTAATACGAATCAGACTGAGTGCTTTCTTGTGTCATATCTCATCCAGAACTCTGGTTTCCTTTTTCCTCTGAGAATGTATTTACAAGGAATGCACTTTTCTCATCTTCATTTGTGCACACTACAAAAAAAACACCTCATTATTTAATAAATTGTCAGATGTCTCTGCCCAGGACTGAAAAACAGGCTTTTTTGGGGAAAGAGGTGTTTCTGGTGAAATTGCACAATACCTGTCCAATGAAGATAAGTTCTAGCAGCCTCCCTGAATTCAGTTTACCCACATCTCCTTACAGCAGTTCTCTTTGATAATTACTGCTAGCATGCATCATGATACCGTCAAACTCTGCAGGATATCAAGGTTTTGTCTCACTGTCAAGACCCTCAACTTACATGCACCCCATCCAACTTTAATAATCTAATGGAAGCCCATACCCTGGGAGCTCTTCACCCTAGACCCTCCTCTAGTGAAAGAAGACTGTCATCTCCACAGGTAAATCAAAACTTAGGAAGGCTGAATCATTTTCCAGAGGTGCATGTTTCTCTCCGTTTTCTATGTAGGGTTTCTCAGGGCAGTAAGCTATCTTAAGCATTTCAGTTATGTGCCTAAAAATATGGATTAAAAACCTGTGGTATAGAATCATCCTAAATTAAAGCCTGACAAACTGAAGGAAGATGCCAAGTACCACCTATGCTGGCAAGTGAATGAGGAGCACCAAAGAGGGGATGTTAGAGAACATTAAGACAAAAGTCATTTTGGTACCTTATGTGCAAGCTAAGGATGTAAGCCATCTCTCTTTGATTTCTTACCCCACCACAGTCTGGTTCTGAAATATTTGTCTGTTTCTTGGGTCCTCACTTGTAAAATGAGGGATAAAGCCTCTCTCCCCTGTGAGTAAGTACATTACAGATCACAATATAGAATACAGAAAAATCCTATGGCAAGAGGTTTGAATGGGAAGAGATATCTACAGTTCCTTAAAATAGATGGATAAAATAGAACCATAACTCTGCAAAACTGGCTTACTGCATCATTTCAGGAGTACATGAATCCTCTGAAAGGAATGAAGGACAAATTATGACTCCAACAGCACCCACTTCTCAAAGGGGGTACCTGCAACACCATACCATAATCAGAGCTAAATGCAAAGACATGAGCTGTCCCACACTGTATACAAGCCACTGTAAATTGCATGTCATGGACTATGTATAGTTAAAAAACAGAAGTGGGGGATGGGAAAATGAGAGGGAAGTTCCATCTTCATATTTATTTTGCTTCATAAATATGCATTCCCCCTATGACCCTCTCATGTCCTGGCACAGAACTGTGCTGTTTTTCATTTTACCATTAAAGAATGTCACATCATAAACAACCAGTTCCAACAGACATGCATAAAATCTCACACTCAGCTGAGCCCATCACTTTCCTTGAATAATCAAATGCTCCATGCAATAATTTTTAAACTGATAATTATGCACTCTTTGATCAGCTTGTATGTTCATATTAGATGCCTGATTAGCAAACACTGGAATGTTTACTCAGTTTTTCTCCCACGGGCTGTCTGGTTATTTATCTGTCTGTCTGTCTATCTATCTATCTATCTGTCTGTCTGTCTTCTACTTATATGCTTCCCTACTACTACAGTGTCTAATTTCTAACAGAAACAACATTTTATTTCTTAATTTATTTTTTTCTTTCTTTCTTTCTTTCTTTTTTTCTTTCTTTCCTTCTTTTCCCAGTTTGATTAGCATGTAGGTTTGTCAATTATTTATATTATACTCATTTTGCCTGTGCATAAACAGGTTTTTTACAGTAAATACCCACGGAATTTGAAAGCTGAAGCTAAAAAAACCCCATGACTTCTGCATTTGTTCCTGAAAGGCAGGAACCACTGCTGTCCTCTTGATGGAGACAAAAGGTTCTGTGGTGCTTCTGTTCCATCTCTTGAGGAGGGTCTCTGCCTGGGAGCTTCCCCTGCTAACTATAGTCTTGTTTGCCCAGTGGATCATACGTGCCATGAGAGCCCCTGCTTAAGGAGACACAGTCATCCCTTGGGAAGAGAAATGCCACCCAGTAATCCTGCACATCTTCACACCATAAATGCCGTAGCTTACTCTATACTTAATATGAACAGATAACAATTTCCTAAGCAAAATGGGCATGGCCATTGAGGTTTCTTTGCACACAGCATTATGGTCTCCCAATAGCATTCTGCACTCCTAAAGGGTCCAATGACTTTATATTAGCTTAGCTATGTGAAGGCAAATGCATTTAATACAGGGAAGACATTGTGCAGGAGGTGCAGACCCCAAGCACCTCTTCCCTGCATTGCTTTGGCACAACTTTTATCAGCTGCTCTTGGCTGAAGGCACAGAAAGGCATTGATCACTCGGCACTATGCTCTGACTCACCAAAGTGCTAGTTCTGAACTCATCTTCTGGCTTTCACTATGCACAAGCACAAGGGAGAAAGAAAGAACAGGGCTGCCCTGCTCCCATGACAGTGTCAGTCTAAAACCAAGCCATAGCATCCACTTAGCGCCTCTTTAGAAGAGCTAAATGGATTTTGTAAATTCCGTTGGTAAATTAATGCTAGTGTTACTCACATAAATCTTGCCATTAAAATGATTTACCTCAACATTATTAATGTTCAGTAAACTAGGTCCATAAAATGACATTTGCCATGCCATTAACTGAAGATAATCCACAAAGCTCATTTCTAACCCTCTTTATATTTTTTCATAATGTCCTTCAGAAACACTACTGTAGCTCTCTTAGACATATGCAGTCATCAGTATATTGATAGCTCTGACACAGCACGTGCTTCAGATCAATTACTGAATTGGAAGACTAGTTTAGACAATCTTTACTTGTGGTAAGAAAAAGAATCATTATTTATGAGTGCAAACAAAATTGTATCACTGTTCTTTAATTCAAAACACATGTTCACTGGAACATCAGCCATCTTCAGACTTTCTTTAGTCAAAGTAGGTTATAGCCCTGGAAAATATCGGTAATTTCAGAAACTAGCTTAACAAAAAAACTTCCAGGAATGAAAATAGAGCCCTTGAAGCAACCAAGAGAACAAATTTATTTAAAAAGACTTTACAGGTTGGCCACAAGATAGATAGATCTGACAAAGCATTACAAGTTTATCAATGTCTTTTTTCATGTGTATATATATACTAAGTGTTTCCATTAAAGCTCTTTGGTGTCTGAAGTCCACAACTCTTACAGATTTACTTAAGGAGAAAATGTCTTAGAAGGTATAACTAATTGGTCTGATCTCTCAATTGCTTGATTTTGCAAATACAAACATTTTCATGCCTAACACTAACTTTACCACTCCATAAGATACTAAGCATCCTCTGCTCCCACTAATGACATAAGGATGATGTCATTGAACCATGTCTCTCTTGGTGTATTTGCAGAGCAGTTGACTTGTAGATGACCTCACTGCATTGGGATGGAAGAGCCAAAGAGCAGAACAAGCTACATGGAGAAATATCCAATTGGAATAAGCTCAGAGAGTTTGGTTTGTTCAGCCTAGAGAAGGGAAGGTTCCACAGAGAACTTATAACAGCCTTCCAGTACTTCAAAGGGACCTACAGGAACGACGGAGAGGCACTCTTTATCAGGGAGTGTAGGAACAGGACAAGGGGTAACAGTTTTAAGCTGAGAGAGGGTGGGTACATTTAGAATAGATATCAGGAAGAAATTTTTTCCTGTGAGGGTGGTGAGGCACTGGAACAGGTTGCCCAGAGAAGCTGTGGATGCCCCATCCCTGGAGGTGTTCAAGGCCACATTGGAGGATGCTTTGAGTGGAAGGTGTCACTGCCCATAGCAGTGGGGTTGGAACTAGATGATCATTAAGGTCCCTTCCAATGCAAATCATTCTGCGATTCTATGATTCTAAGAACAGGACTTCGTTCCATAAAACAATAGTTTCCGTTATGAGAATATCCAACTTCCTTACATCAGTAGTGTGACTTTATAGCAAAATTGTTAACTTTTCATTGTACATGTTATGAAGTCAAAAGGGACATAAACAGTATGGCCAGGGACTTTCGCTTGTGATTACCATTACCTGAAGCTGCCTCAAGACAGAATCAAAATCACAAGGATCATGTTCCAGCAATTTAGGAAGTTACTGCCCTTCAGCTGCTGGTAACTGGCCCCCATTCAAAATACAGCATTTAACTGTGCTTGCATTCCTCTTCTACTTCAGCACAAAATGTGAGTATTCAGCTTGAAGGGCCTACTTCAAGTGCAACTCAAAGAAGACATTTGATTGCATCCTACTAAGCTATTGATCACTGATGGAGTTCCTGTCAGAAGACCACCTTCTAACCCTTTCCTCCAACTGTGCATTGCCAAGTTTATGCACCTGTTTATGTTAACAGAGGAAATAGCAAAGTCTCACATTTACCTTTTCTTAATCACTTTCAAAAAGGAGGACTCAGTCATTGGAAAGCATTGTATTGACAGCTTTGTAACCTAGCTGGCTATCACTACTCCAAAAGGACTTGATCAGTTTGATCATACTTAAATCCATTACACCTGCAAGACAGAGTTAATTAGTTTGTAAAACCAGGTCAATCTTTTTGTCGCACTTAGACTGTTCAAACAGAGCAAGTATGAAATGGCTGAAGAGTGTTTCTGTAGTGAATTCCAGGAGCTGGCAGAAAATCTTAAAATGGGTAGATTGCCATATCACGTAAAGTGCAGATATGAGGATGGGCATGGGATGCTGTCCCTCCTATACCAGAGGCACCAGCAGACCTGAGAAATACAAAACAAAGAGGCTACAAAATATCCAGATATTTTTTGGATGTTCCAGGACATGAAAGATGTTCCAGCGTCATCCTACTGAGTTCAAGGTGCAAGGAACCAACTGCTGGCCTCCATGGACTGTCACTCTCAACTAGAAGGGCTTTATGTTGCCACCATATCCTTGCTGAACTACTTTTCTCCTTTAGTGAGGAGAATTTAAGCTTGCAGCCCCTCATGAAATGTGTCTAATGTCCACCCGCTCACATACAGAAATCATAAAACATCAAATCAGGCATAGTATTTTTAGAACATGAAAGTAATAGAACATGAAAGTCATGATTGCCACAACAGAAGTCCAGCTTCAGCTCTAATTAATAATGTATGCTGCCCCAGACACTTCTTGCTTTCTATATGTGACGGCATGCTGCATGTGATGTGCAAGCTAGCTTGATCCAATTCTTAATGAATACAAGATGCTGGTGTGGGTTTTGTTACCTGTTCTTCATTAGTTGCTAGTAACAAAACACTAAAATTTATTAGACAAGACTAGCTAATTGAAGGAACAATTATAAAAAAACAGCATAGTCATTTATGTACAAAGTATACCGAAGAGTTATTTGCATTTTTATTTTTGAAGCAGAATGAAATTTTTAAAACTCTTCTGTGGGAGAAGAGCTTAGAAGACAAAAGGAATTATTAGACGTTTCCATATATCCAAATCCTCTTGAAGTAAAGTATGTTTTCTTGAAAAACATACAATACTTCAGCTTTGCCAAAAAAAATTACAAATGGCCCCATAACCTAAGTTTTACACCTTTAAAGGTTAAACTTTGTTTTACTTACGGATTTTTCCTGTTAAAAAAAAGAGAAAAAACTGGTTTTTATAGGTATGAATCTCAGGTCTTGTAAAATTTTTAGACTCAGTCAGTCAGCATTAAGAGCAAGGCTGTACCTGGCTCCTTGCAAAAGCATTAGTGAAGGCTAGCTTTACTCCCTGAAAATAACTGGGTTCATTGTGGACCTCAGTAGTGAGATGTAATTGTAAAACTGAAGTTTTATTAACACATTGATGAAATGCCAGCCATGCAGAAGGTATTATAGAGTACATAATAAATATCAGAGGTTTGATTCTTTAAGTTGTGCTTATACAATGTTGTTGTATTGTCATTTCTCTAAACTATTGTAAAATCATTATTATATATGCCCCAGTCAGAGAATCTAATAGTATGACTACTATCATCATCACTCAGGATGATTACATGCAAGATGGGCAGTCATTTGCACCTCCTGTTGTGTCTTACTCGTGCTATGCTATCTGCATACCTTGTGATATTTGACTGTTTTAAATCAGATACATGTAGCTTTACTCCGCTGGCAGTTACATCAGTGTGAGCTCAGTGAAGCCAGCTGTGTCGCAACGACTGCAGAGCTTGGTTCAGTTTCTTCTCCTGTCCTAGAACAAAAGGAGTACAAGCTATTTTTAAAGCCTACATTTTCACTTGTTCTTGTATTGATAATCTCAAGGCAGATTTAGTACCTCACTTGTAGAGTTCAGCTCAGATATCTAAAGATAACCCTGAAGCAAGCTTCCATATCACTAATATTCTTCACATATTATCTTGCTGATCCCAAGAGGGTTTCAATGATAATACAAAGAGAAACTGGAAGAGTGAAACTGCAAAAGAAATATACTGTACTTGTAGTCTTGAGAGTGAAAAACAGCATTAGAAGTGTTTAACCTTTGGCCAATACAAAACCTATGGCCCTGAGCAACCTTTTACAGAAAAACTAGATGCATAAAGGAGAATCAGAGGAGTTATTAGAGCTCTTTGTATTTGGAGTTGCATCAGCTCAACTCAATCCATTTTTTATCATTATTTTAATTTACTGGATACAAATGTGCATGTGAACAATTTTATACCCACTGAAAATCTAAGCTTAGTGAATGGCATCTAGGAAGAGATTTAAGCTAAACTGAAACAAATGGACCTTAGGCCAAAACACCATAATCAAATCACAGGGTAACTCCAGTTGCAAGGGTCGTAAGGATCATCAAGCCACATGGTGCAGTATGTATGTTGGGGACATGACAAAATATGCTTCTCACCTCTTTTCTTGTGAAGGTCGTCCTGGAAGAGTGAAACACACATGGGCAGAGACGGTCCACCCAGAGCCATAGCTCATCATTCAAGTACTCTGCCAATGGAGAGAGGCACAGGGCAATAGTGTCGAGGTAAACACCCTTCTGGAGATCCCAGTTTCCCCATTCAGTTCAGAGGGAGCCCATATAAATAGCTTGGCATAGATATTTTAACTTCAGACAGTCAAAGCTGAATGAGATTAATCCATCCAAGATTAAGTTACCTCTTAATGGATGGAAATCATAATTTTGGAAGTTATGATGCCAGAGGCAACCCAAGGAGGCTGACAATGGGCTGCTGGCTATGAAGATCAATGTGTTTCCATGAAGCACTAAATAAACAATAGGAGATGGAAGAAGAATCCTGCATTCCTTAAAAGGACAAGACATATGAAAAGTAAACTCATGGTTTTAAAAAAGAAAAAAGAAAAAGAACAGAAAACAAAGCAAGCTGTTTCTAAAAGTAAACTTGAATGACCAAATGTGTTTAATGTAAAGAACCCAGCATGTGGCTGCATCAGAAATATACATTAAGGAAAAGAATCTTGTGTCTGGAATAAATTTCCAAACTGTTTTGTTTCCTTTAATAAGAGAACATAGAATATGGAAGGGAGGGGGACTGGGGAACACAGCTCTGACACCATAGCTCTGCCATTTCTCAATTGTGCAAAATAAATTTAAGGGCTGAAAACATTTTACAAAGTAGTCCTAGAGGGTAAAAGAACTTGGATTTACCCACATGTCTTCAGGAATTTAACTGAAACACCTACTTGCACAGACTCCTCTATTCAGGCTCCTTCTGACAAAATACTCACCTCCAGATGACAAGTTCTTAGATGGGCTCTGTGTCCCTTTGAAGGCCTGTAGATCTTTCTACTCATCATAGAGGGTGCTTGGGGTGAATTAGTAAAAACTCCAGATTAAATGCCAGAGTCTTTATAGATCTTTGACAGGGAAAGTCAGTCGCTGCTTCAGGCAGGCCATACAACAGCCAAACTCAGCATTTTCCAAACAACCCAAAGGGCAATCATCAGCAGAGAGAAATATCTGGAGGAGGGCTACAAAATATACAATATGTCTTCTGTTCATCTAACTTGCCTGTAATGTAACGTGCTGTGGATTCTATGGAGACCTGCTATGTTGCTGGTAAGCAGTAACTTGTGATTCTTTGTGCTGCTTTCCTATGCACTAAGGATTTTTTTTGTGTGTGTGTGATAACTTAGACTTTCTTTCTAGACAACTTTCTGCTTGAAATACCACAGAGAATTTCGCATAACTGCTTGATTTGCTTGTCGCTGAATAGCATTTTTTGTGTAAGGTAAAAAGTATCTGCTCTCTGGTCAATATATTTCAATAGTTTTGTCAAAAAAAATGGCATAAGGGTTCCCAAACAACACAAAAATGAGTTGGATAGTAAAATCCTATTAAAATCGGTATATTCTACAGGATAACTAGAAATGCACTTCTGTTCTACTCAGATCAAATTGAAATTCTACGGTAAATTTTACAAGCTGCATTCCTGCAAAACTAATAAAAATGAAGCCTTAGTACTCATTTCCCTACATGGATATCACAAGTCTTACCTCTACATACTGATCTTTTACCTGATAATTTAGGAAGGTAGGGTATTTCACAGCTAATCTTAGCTAATAAATGTCAGATTGGACATGTGGAGTTACAATAACATTTGAAAATTTGTTTCCATATAATTTATTTTAAAATACACATGCTGTGTGCTTCCAGGGCAATTGCTTAGTTGCCTTGGTAGTACTTAAGTAGACTTGCTGAAAGTTCGAGTTTCTAGCTTTTACTGAAAAAGGTGCACAGTGAGTAAGCTGAAAAAAGAGACTACATGGAAAGGCGTGGCTTCTTAATCTCAAAAGCCTGACCTTAAATTCACTGATCTTTTTGAAAACAAAATTACACCAAGACAGCATAGTACATGCAGCCGTGTACACTGTATACATTGATGTCTTTGGTGTGAAATAAGAGCAGAAGGCAAGAGCATTTGTCAAGCACGCATCCTCCTGAGCTTTCTAGAAAGCAATTGCAGCAAGCCAGCCTATGATCACCAGGCTGTAGACTGTCTGGAAACAAAGTGGTGCTGCAGCCATGTGGCATTATAATCAGGACTAGTTTGCAAGACTTTGTTCTTTGCACTGAAACAATACATCTACATGACTGATAGATGCAGGTGATTGACAAAAATAGATTTTCTAGGGTACCTTGCATTCTTTCATCCCTCCCAAAAAGACTGCTTGGAAGTGAGAAGCAGAGAGATGGTTTCAGTGTTTGGGTCTTTGGTAGTCAGGTGGAGAAACTGTCCCACTCATTGCCCTTATGGTTATGCTTCAAGTGTCTCCACACCCACATTCAGCAAAACAGTTTGTAAAATATTTGTAAAGTGGGAGAGACACAAGTTTTCTCTAGTGAAGGATGTGGTACAAGCAGCACGTGAAACTCTTGTCATCTAGTTTTAGCATGAGGTTCTGTATGTCATCTCTGCTTCTGGTTTCGGGTCCAACATTTCTTCAAATGGTTTTATGGGTGAAGTAATCTGTCCTGTGATCTGTTCGACATCTCATACATCTTATATTTTATTTGCATTCATAATTGTATAGTTCAAAAATGTTGACACATGCTTCCTACTGTTAATGCTAATATTCTGAACTTCTTTTTCTATTTTCAGTAGACTTTGAAGTGTTGTTACCAGTCCTGAGCATACTGAGCCTCTTTCAAAAACTCTCCCAAACATATTCTTTATGTTTTCTGTTTCTGCAATCAAAATACTCAAATCAGGGCAGTCCAAGAGAATCTGTGGGTTGACCTGCTTGCCTACATCCTTTCCAGCAGAGTGTTTTCTGTTTCTCTTTTTAAATTCATATGTTAATAGACAGTATAAAAATGAATCTTAAAGGTCTATCAAATATTGCTGATGTGTAATGTGGTACTATTAATTTCCAGAGATTTTTGTAAAAAAACTTTAACATTTTACAAATATAAGATCCTATATTAATTTCATAACTACTATAAATGTTCCCATTACATTATTACCTGGGAATAATCCAGTAGACTTTTACAGCATACCAACTACACTGGAGAAATAAGCATGAATGCCTCTAAGACCATAAATTGGGAACTGGAGGAAGCATAACTCTTATTATTCAGATAAACCGTACTTTAGATAACAGACAGTCAGCCAAAAGATTATAAAAACAATTCTTTAGAGTATATCTATTATAAGTTATTTTGTGTGTGAGAAATGTTGAGAAAGCATTAAAAAGCTCAGTCTATGTAACTTTTTTCAGCAGTTTTGCAGGTATAAATGAAAATGTCAAGTGCTTCTAATAGGTTAGTTTATGGGACTGTGGTAAGTATTTATAGAGATTGGTCTGGATGCTTTTCCATTAGGTACAGTACTGTACAGTTTTTGGCTCATACTTGAAGGAAGTTATAAACCAAAGTGGGCTCCTCATTCCTCAGCATTTGACATATTCTGATTGCAAAACATTTGGGGTTTTACACGATTTATTGTAAATAATCTCTCCTATAATGTTCACAGCACAATAATTCACAGCCCTGAGGCAAGAGAGTTCTGCAGAAATGACATTATACAGAAGATAACTTTTCTGAATTTACCATTTGCACATCATGTTCAGAATCTATAACACATGTAAAGTGGTCAAATCCTCATCTTTCACATTTTTCTATCATTTTGTAGTATTCTATTAAAAATAGTTACAGCAAGCCTAATAGCTTGACTGATAACTCAATATGTTACCACATCCCACAGTAGCATAAATTGAAAGCAGGGAAGCAAAACAGGTTCTTGAGTATAAGACACCTAGCACCGGGCACTGTGTACTGATAATAGGCTTATCATGTTTTAACAGCAGATAAGACAAAAGGAAAGGCAAACACAAAGAAAAAGTATATGCCACTAAAAATATGCTGTTAAAATGACACATTTTCTTATACAAGAAAAAGTGGTTTGCTTTTACTAACCTTTAAGTCAAATCTTGAGTCAGCCATTTTCCCTTGTATTAACCTGTTTTCACCTGTCTTTTCTCACTTTTCCCTTTGAAGGTGAAATTATGATAAATTATTGTTATTAATATTTATAATGGTAAAAAGAACATTCTGTGCAGTTAAATAATTGGAGTTAGAATCTGAACAGTTGGGTCCTGTTCCCAAGTTTATGACCAGCTCAGGGTATAAAGGGGAATGTACACACTTAATTAAAAGACTTCTTGTTCTTTTCCCAGCCCTTTCCACCCAAACCCTTATGACTGGAATTTTAAAAAAGCTGTTAAAGAAACTCAGATTCCTGAGCACAAATCTGTTATAACTAGTCAGGAACAACTGTAATAAAATGCCCATTCCCTTTAAAGGGAGAAGAGAGGTATCTACAAGAGGTAACCTGCTTTCAAAGGTTTACCAAGGTAACTCTTTAAGGCTCTTGCAGCCCTGGAGATGAGCACCAAGGAGAGAAACAAGGCAGATGCTGGGACAGGCACTGCGGTCCTCAGGAACGGCTACTGCTTGGGAGAAAACCCTGAAGCAGTCTCTCTGAGACTTTATGATTTCTGTAGTCTTATGACAGAGGTTTTGGTAAGACTTATCTTCCTCCCACTTGCTCATGTTTTATAACTTTCTGTCATCCTATAGGAGATGTTGCAAGAGAAGGCTTTCTGGCTTCACTCCATTCTGCAGGGAAGGTCCAAGCTTTCCGGGAAGCAGATAGGTAAACCAGTTTAAGGCTGCTGATAACCTGACTCAATGCTGCCCAGACAAGGAGGGCAAGGACATCCCTGAGGCAGGGGAAGCCTACCTGAACCAGCACACACCCATTAAGAAAGGCTGAACACCTCTGTGTCACAGAGGGGATCTGCCTGGATTGGTGCAGCTCACACAAGGAGTCATGGGACTGCAGAGAGCAGATCTGCACTTGTGAAAATAACAAACTCAGAGTAGTCAGACTGCAGTGATTTATACTGAAAAGTCCTAGGAGCAGAGCTCACAAAATCTTTACAGGCAAAGATCAGGGTTATCAAACAGCAGCTGGTAATGATAATCAACATCCTGAGCACAACTTAACAACATTGTTTAGTGTGGCTCTAAAATGAGAAATCATCAGCTTTCTTCCAAAGGAAAAGTCTTTACTGAGCCTTTTTTATTTGCCAGCTAATGAGACCAATTTCACCTCCTAGGATGACACTTTGCCTGTTCAAGCCTTTCCTCAAAAGCAGCTTCCCTTTATGTCGGCCTATGAAAGATGAATATATTCTCCCTGAGGTTTTACCTTTATACATAGTTTAATTCATACCTTGGCTTTGCACTGAGTACTAATATGTCTCTTTGTTCACTAGGACAAGCATTTCTTTTACTTATCGTGGAGTGCAGTACTAACAGGTCAGATCTCTCAGTGGAGTAGTGTTCCCCGAGTCATTTTGATAATGTTCAGGAAGTTCAAGGATAGCAGTGAAATTAAATCTCAATGATGCCTTCTTTAAAATACTTAAAGAGCTATCACCCAAAACACAAGAACCTGCACATTTTAGTATTTCATATGAGGAGGAATTCTTGCCTACTGACAACAAGAACAAAAAAAAAAAAAAATAGAGAGTTGGAGTTTTAGGTGTTGCATCTAAATCCATATTTCACATAAATAAATAGCCTAGTTTACAAAAGCATTGAAATACCAGACATACAGTGCTTCCACTTACCACAATCAATAACCTAATTCCCAAGGGGAAACAAAAGAAAAATGAAAAACCTTTCAAAGCAGATCCTGCTTCTATGCTATTCATGGGATTTGACTGGCTTGGTGTTTTCATGATGGATATTCTGCAGAACCTGAGCTGTCGTTCTCTTTAAATGAGTCACAAAATTACAAAAAAGAAACTTCAAAACCTGTGCAAATTGTAAGCCCTGTGGTGCTGAACATGCAGACAACTACAGACAATGTTCTGCAAGCTGTGAGTTCCCAGGGCTCTGTTCCTCCCAAGGGATTAAGCCTAACCCCTAATGATGGCACTCAAAAGTGTCAACACTGATTATTTGAATTCTGATCATCTCAGCCTATGAGACAGGGAAAGTCTGGGGAGCTGCTGGAGAAAGGGAAACACTGAGGAAAAGAGTTAGGAGGTGGACCAAAACAGGCAGAATGGAACAAAACAGAGGAAAGAGGATGGGGACAGGGAAGAAACAAAGAGAATAAACAGTGTTCCATAAGACTAAATTGTGAGTATGGACTAAATCCCAAAACAGGGCATCTAAATAATGGTGATGTCTATTTATTTCATTCCTGTAAAAAGCCATTTACTATCCTTCATCTTTGTATGCAATTTTCCAGCGACACCAGTGGGAAATCCTCCATGGACTGAAGTGGGCCAAAGTCCTGAATACAGATCCCTGCCCACAGGCCATAATTAGAAACGGAAATTGGCCTTCTCCTGACGATAGTCTGAGTTCCCTGAGATGTAGTCAGTGACCAGGAATAGTTGTACAGGCTACTGAAGTGGTCACTTACAGAGAGAGAGTTAGGTACAGATACTGAAGGTTAAAGCAAGGATCCAAATCCTGAAAAAAACAACACCACTAAAAATAATGAAGGCTTTGGGTGACATTTTCAAAGCATGCAGCAGGAGATGAACAGATGGAGCCTGTGTGTATTTCCAGTGTTGTGTTTTGAACTTTTAGCTCAAAAGGCCTAGGGGTAAAATTAACACTTAATAAATATGAAGTTTTCAAATATTTATTACTTTGAAAGAAACTGCTCCTAAATAAAAGGAAGAGTTGACACCACTCAAAATAATCCCAGAGAAACATCTTTGTCCGATCCTCAGGAAGCCTTATGATTTTTCTTGTCCCTCTCTCCTGCCTTTCCTTGTCATTGCTTATTTGTTTGCATATAGATGCTCATTTATTGTCAGCACTTAATAATTCATCTAAAATTGCCAAGGCTCCATCATTACAAAACATGCACCATCGCTCCGTAGATCGGCTGTACAGGCTCAGACAAACAGGACGATAACAAACAGCACATGTGGTACATGATTTTTTGTCTAAATTGCCGTGGCACTTCAGGTGAAATGCATCCTGCATGGCTATAATGCAAGGGTAGAATGAAAACCTAAACATCAGATGCTCAAGCCCTGGTTCTGAACACCACCAAATGCCTATGTGCAAAGGAAATTGACTTTGGTCTTCATGAGACATTGCAGTGACAGTCCTGAATCTTCGAAGCAACGATCAACAATGATCCTTGAAGACAACAGAAGATTAATGAGAGCTTGACCTTTCTGAATGCCAGGCACAACGAGTTCATTGTCACAGGACTCTCTTATCAATACAAACATACTGTAAGCTTCCATTATTATTTAGAGCAGAGTATTAGTGATCAGTAGGCTAAATCTGAATATCTTCACCATTATTACCAGCCATGTAACATTAATCAGCCTAACAATAGTAGTTACTGAAAACTGGGGCATGACTTGAGGCATACTGCTGCACAGAAGAGCCATGTATAAGCTGAGTCTGTCCATGCCCTGGAATAGCTGTAGCACAGGTCAGCCTGACAACGCTTCCCTTAACTCTGCCTGCACAGACAGTTGTAGGGCATGGGAGGGACAGAGGTGCACAGATTTCTGCTTGCTCTCTGTCCCTGCTGCAGGCAAGGTAAGGGAGATCCCACTGCTCCCTGTTTGGTCAGGAGAGGCCAGCACAAGGCCTGACAGCTCAAACATTACCCAGGTCCAGCGGAAGAGCAATATAGTTATATTCCATGCCAGCCTGAGCTTCAGCTCGAATGTTAAAAAGACAGCGTAAGACATCCGTCAAAACACAAATGTTGGCTGTAAAAAATTATGGATTTGAATCCAAAACACTGTAGGCATGTTGACTCTGCATTAACATTGTGACTCTGATGTCATTTAAAAAAATTGCATTCAGCACCCCTTCCTAATGTTTAATTATCACAAGCATTGAAGCAAGGCACATAAGACTACATCCCATAGTACTTAATGGGAAAGTAACATATTGTCACTGTACTTGCCACAGTCTACTTCAATTTCACAACACTTTTAAATCAGCAAGGAGGAGGAACATAAGAACTGAATGATGCTGTCAGACTTAAAGAGATGCTTAGTGTTAGATTTGTAAGAGTGCTATACCTGAACACAGGACAGATTTCTGCTTTATAAATATGTATAGTACTAATGTCAGAGAATGTGTTGTGGAAAGGATACTTAGACAGCTCAGCTTTTTATTCCTTGATTAAAAAAAAAATAATGAGCTTTTCACTACAATTTTCATAGTGGCAAAACCACATTCATGCTGTGTCTTTGTGGATCTAAGTAAAACAGGCTTGACCCCTGAAGTCACTTTTTAATAATTAACTCTCGCTAAGTTCATTAAACACTAATTGAAGCTACAGAAGAAAAAATTGTGAAGTATATGCAGACAGACAGAAACACCAAATGTGATTAAAGATACTGACTGTGGTATATATGGGCAATACAGTACATGCATTATATAGGTTTCAAACCTATATCATCTCAAAATCTCCATTGAGATTTTTAACTCCTTTATCCCATGATAAATTCTATCATGTTCAGTGTGACTAAAAGCTTTATTAACAAAGAGTTGCAAGTTAAATGATATGGACATCCTAACCAACAATCTTTGGAAAGATCTGGAGAAGTACAGTTGTACAAGATGCAGCCCCTGAAGCATCTTTCAGAGCTTTGAAACAATAAACAATGGGTAAAGAGATTCAGTGTTCTTGAGAGTCCAAATTTTCAAACTAAATATAATCTGTAGATTTATATACAAACAATAATTTAAATACATATTTGACAGTTTTCAGTGTTTAAAGTCAAGTTACTGAAGTTTCATTTTATTCACTCAAGAGCCCAAAATGACAGGTTTGTAGTAATCAATAAAAAAGTGTGTCTCATTACAACCAGATCAAATAATATGAACTGAGATAATATTACAGCTCACTACTTTCCAGCCTTTTACCTTCAGAGCCCAGAACATTCGAAATGTAGATTCAGACTCCAACACAGGAATCACACTTGCTCTTCCCAGCTAATATGTCTGTGGACTTCTCCCACCCACTCCCAAAACATGGAAACTGCTGTTGGAACTGGCTCCCTGAGTGGCACAGTGCTCAGACAGAGCATTTCCTCAGACAGACAGAAAAGGACTGAGAGTCTGAGTCTGGGTCTCAGGAGACACAATCCTGCCACAGCCTGCTGCATGACTTAGGGCAAATCACTCAACTCCCCTGCTGTAGCGTTAATGTTAGCAGTAATGAGTATTTCTGCTATGCTAGAATGTAAAGGCTCCAGATCTGAGCTTCCTGAGGCCAGGTGTTTCCTATCCAGTAAGATGTTTGCAGCAGAGATCGGTTCAGAGCCTTGCTGCTCAGCCTTGGCGTGACTCCAGTGAATCCAATGGAGTTGAAGATCTAGCCAGTGCTGCATAGGCAATGGCTAACAAAGTGAGGCTCCAGTTTCATTAGGCTCCTCTAAAGATTACTGTAACACAAACAACATAGAATGAGAGCATGAAAAAAGCCTGTGGTATTCTACTCATTTAAAAAATTCACGTTGATTTCAATGGACTTCAGCTTGGCTCTTTGATCCTGCTTCCACAAATTCTTCCTTGATATTTTTCAGTCTTTCTAATTCTAGGGATATGGTAAGGAAAAAAAGAAAAAAAAAAAAAAGCAAGGAGAAATCAATGGAACTGAGAAAGAGCTAGGGAAAAGTAATGAGCCCAGTCTGTTGTGACAGTCCAGAGGTTTTATAGTCTGTGTCTAAAGAGGTCTACCTGGGAGTGCTTTAGAAATCCTTGGTCTAGGAACCTATGTCTCTTGCCTCCGAACTCAACACAGGGGCAAGACCTAGATCTGTATGAGCTCTTATTCTCACGCTGGTTCCTGGTTAAAGACACAGTTGGATATAAGCACAGCACACACTGGAGGGTCAGTTTAGCACTCTCCAGGAACTACCATTGTACACACACAGCAACTCTGTACTTTAAAACATGGTAATCTATTTAAGAAAGGACAGATGGTGAGATGGTTGTGTTACCAGTCTTCACGGACCAGGAGACATGGAGCACATACTTTGCCAAAAACTTGAGTAAGTCACTTACTTGGGTTATATATATGCAGCTTGCTAGGTTACCCCCACACCCGTTCCCATTGAAACAAGCTATACTGTCAAAATTTACATTTTCCCCAGCAGCCCAAAAGTGGCAGTTCTGACGAAGCAGGAGGGGAGTTTTCATGCAAATAGGAGGTGGGACCCTGTGTTCAAGCTCACACTCACCCCACCACTCCTGAGAATGCACTTGGAAATCCTGGATGGACTGAGAGTCTTGCATGCAAGGGAGTGACAAGTGCTCTCCTCCTGGCCCACCACAGTTAGAGACAAGCCCAGGAGGGCCCAAATGAACAATGAAGGACAGGCAATATACACTCAAGGTTCACCCCACATATCACTACTTTATGCACTATTCTACAGTAATGGGAATGCAGAATTACTACCAAAAACGTAGCTGTGTCAGGAGAGTAACTTCTCATTTTCATAAACAAACTGGGTCAACCATCTTCCCATTAAAGTTAATATATATCTTAAGAAATGATAAAAACACCACATCTGGAGATCCAAGAGAACAAAAGTATGTACAAATCACAATATTTTTGCTTTTGTCTAGTTCTACATTCTTTCAGCTGGTAAACAACAAAACCTTTCTTAGGTTAAAAAAATATCTAATTTATTTCCAGATTAAAATTTGATCTGCCACATTTGGTCTGCTAATAACAGCTAGTCTCTCACTACTTAAACAAAAGAGTTTCACCATAGTTCATAATAATAGCACAATAAAAGAAAAAAATTAAGAAGTGAGATTCAGTGATTCCTTGGAGGTTATACATGCAAATTTCACTGAATCCAAGCAACAGTTCAACAAGAAAAGCAATATTTTGGGACAACAGTTCTTTTGTAATGAGTCTGTAAGATTCATTCCACTGAAATAGCTACAGGTATATTATACCCCATGAACTATTACAAAATTAAACTTCATAAGCAATATGCCAGTGCTTTGTGTGATGCATTTGCTAAAAGAATCATTCAATTTATCATGTTTTCCTGAAGCGTTATGAGACAAGGTCTTTGAATAAAACTCATTTCATTAGGCTACCTTGTTACATGGGAAGATAAGATCTACACTTGACTAAAGATATCATTCCATCATACCCATAATCGCCCTACCTGGAGAAGTAAACATTAGGGACCTTAGAAAATGGCATTGCACTGCCTCACTAATGGTACTGAAAGAATACATTAAAAAAAAAGGTCCAGACGGATACGCTGAAAAATTATCTGAAAGAAAATTCAAGTACACAAAAAGCTCTTCTGTATGTTCTGTGGGCAAGCCATTTAAGCCAGGCATTCTCCCCAGTTTGGGCAAATAGCATGCAGCAGTGTGAGAAGGTCAAAACTCAGATCGGGGGCACTCACTGCACAATGCCTATCTTGCTTTCCCATGCCAGTTTAAAAGGTACACCTCTTGAACATTTCTGTCCACCCCGTCCTCACATGGATGCTGCTACACCACTTAGAAGGACACATATATTTGCATCTGGAATATTGTGTCCAGTTCTGGGCCCCTCAGTTCAAGAGGGACAGGGAACTGCTGGAGAGAGTCCAGCGCAGAGCCACAAAGATGATGAAGGGAATGGAGCATCTCCCTTATGAGGAAAGGCTGAGGGAGCTGGGTCTCTTNGATCTAGGTGTTCCTGCTCCGGCAGGGGGATTGGACTAGATGATCTTTCGAGGTCCCTTCCAATCCCTAACATTCTGTGATTCTGTGATTCTGTGATTCTGTGAAGAGTGGTGCAGTTTCATCCAGTTTCCCTTCGTTACAATGTTATGAAGCTCAACATGAAATGTCTTCTTGCCTGCTGTGATGTGAGTGAGAAGTAGCTCCAGTGAAGTCAACACATTCAAAAAGAGTCAAGGCAGAGGCAGAGCTCTGGCTTAGCAAACTGTATTGCCTGTTTCATATGAAAAGGTCCTGTGTCAGCCCCATGTCGGTTTGCATCATGTACAAAACAGAAATCCCCATTTTCCAAGTTTCCCAGGGCAAGACCTTGACTGAAACATGGTACAAGGCTTACACACAAGGCCAAGACCTTCCCAGATATAATATCTGGTTGCTCTCTTGTGCCAAGACTCACACTGGTGGCTACAAAATAGTTTCGTGAGAAAACTGAAAAATCTTTTTGTTTTCCTCGTTTAATTTTCAACTAGATAAATTCCTCAATCCAGATTGCTATGCAACTGCACAACTGCTCTGACCAGCCCCAAATGGAGGAGACAAGAATACATTATTGTGAGGGAAACTGGGGACTGGTTTATATGGTATTGTAACAACTTGTTCTCTTGCAACCTTAAACAGGATTCTAGGTGGATTGTTAAATATGTTCAGAGAGGTTTTTTTCCATTGCTATTGCACACCTGAGTTGTAAGTTTCCACCTATTTCAAAAGCATTTCTAATTATGTGGTGTTGCTGAACTCCTTGTTGCTAAACACCACAAATGGGTCTAGTCAGTGAGATCATTTTCTATCAAAAATATCTCTGGATAGAAAATTAAGAATATTTTAATTTCCTTCAAAATTATTTTGTCATACAGTGAAAACATTAACTTTTTTTAATGTATATATTTCTATTTTTACCTTTCCATGTTTACTTCTTTTCACATTGTTCCCCTCTTCATCCTTTATGTCCCTTTTTTCTGTTTCGTCAGCAGAGGATGGAGAACGGAAAACACAAAGTATCCTTTCTGCAGGAAAAAGCAGTTGTGTGGGGTACTACTTGTAATGAATGTGTTTCCATTTTCCCTGCTGAAAAATGGGCATTTTTTAGCTATTCTTATAGCTGAAAAAAATCTTGGTTTTTGATCAGCTATTCCTAGCACCTTAGTTGTGGAACACTTTCATACTCCTCCAAGGCTGACTACCCTGCTAATAAATGCATTTCACTTAGAGAAGCTGCAGATGAAACCTCCCATGTATTTTCTTGTCTTTACCTTCTACTCAACCTTCACAAAAACTGTTGCTCCAGACCGAAGAGTTCCTAGCAGCAAAGTTTCTCCCTTACAATCAATGTAAGAAAAAGCTACAAGTCTGTTAATGATATGTGTATTTAATCCTCATTGCTACCCATCCTGGTGTTCATTATATGGATTTTTGATTCAATAGTGTATATGTTAACCAATGTGAAAATCTGTCTGGGAAGTTCTAAATCGACTCCAATTTCAAAATAGCCAGCGAGAAGTGAGCTTTTTTTTGAAGTCCTGGTTTGATGAGGTGTTTGAAGGAAATGTATTCCCTCTGTCCCAGCTAAGCTATCAGCATCCAAAGAGAAGCAAAGGATGAAAAAGCAAGCGAGCAAGCTCCTTCAGAGAGCTGCATGCTTCGCTGATGGTAGTATTTGAACACAGCACAAAGAAAGGGCACTGGGACAGAAAGTTTCCATTCACACAGGTCAGCTGTGTGTCAGGGAGCTGTTAAAGGCACTTTGCCTAGACTGTACATTCTTTGATGAAGAAATTCTCTTTCTACCATAAATACCTGTTCAGCACTTTGCTGTGGGTTTCTGGCAAGGATTTCACCAGGATCACCACTCTCATATAAAGCACATACTCAGCTGAAAGACTATGATCTTTTACAGCAGGAACCAAAGAAAGTCAAAGCTCTAAGAAACATGAGCAGAATAGAGCTAATTCACAAAGCACTTGATTTGACAGGATGTGAATATCACATCTGGACAGATGGCTCTGTCCTAAAACCCTTCTTCAGGTGCCACTGCTGATGGCCACTTCTAAAGCTCTGAGGACAGGGATAATAACTTAACATTCTCCAATGCCTTGGTGTAGGTTAGATACATTTTAAAGACTCAAAATCCTGTCTTGTGAAAGGAAAAGAAAACATAAACTAACCATGAGGAAGAGACTGAAAATTAAATGGGAACAGAACATGAGGAAAAACAAGAAAGATGGAAAGAAATATAACCTCACTGAAAGCACTTTTCAGCCTTTTACAAATTGCAGTCCCCCAAACATTCTTCACTGGTGCTGCACATCCTTGAATAATGAATTCAAGATTATTAACAATAGGCTGTATTTTCTTACTTACCTTTTGTGATTCCCTTAGAAGTAGTCCATTGACCCTCAGGGTCCACTGGTAACCGCTGTGACAGTATAATTATGATTTACTAAGTACAAATGACAATTTTTCAAAGAGCAGGGTTGGAATTACACTTTGTAAATGGAAGTAATAATATTCAAAGTAACACAATTATATCCAAACATGACATGCTTAGAAAATGTAGGGACACACAATTTCTTAATCATTTTCTATAAAAGTCTTTATACAGGAACAAGATCTTCCTAAAGAATTCTCCTTTACTCTCACACTGAACCCTGTGTCTGCCTGTCTTGTAATTGGTGGTTTTATAAACTTTTAAGTTAAAAAACAGCCATATGATATGAGGCCATATCCTCAGCTGGAGTAAATCAGCTCTACTGAAGCAACAGAGCTCTGTTGATGTACACCGGCTGAAGTTCTGGCCAATTTTTCAAAATAAAAGTACTTTGAAGTGACCCAGACTACAGCTTCCTAACAACTCTGTACAGCAGATGAATGTAAATCTCACAAGTTGTTGCAAGATTCTGATCTCCCATTTTGACTGAAAATAGAGCCATCACAAAAGTGATGTATTATGTCTAATTTTTATTGTCCATGAGGAGGGTACTGGTAAAGTGAAGCAGAGGGCAGCAAGGGTCTAGGGTTAGAGTCTGTTTCTGAAATTGCCAAGACAACAAGGCTGTAGGTGTCAGCTTACCTCCAGTTCATGCTGTCTCGCAAAATCCACCCGACACAGGTGAAGGTCATGTCTTTATCACTTGGCACTTCAGACTCATTTACATTTATATGTAATTGTTTTTTGAGTGTGCATGTGTTCAGAGGAGCTGGATGGCTTGGGAACTGGTAATAGGATATCAGAGCCTGTCACCAAGAGGCCACTAGTTCAGAACCGGAGCAGTTGTTCAAGCAGCCAAAAGGCGCTAACTTTCTGAGCTCAGCAGCTTAGATGAAGTGAGTTGATGATTTCAGGCTGGACATGTGTCCCTATCACAAATGTCTCTGTCACTGCAGCTGTCAGAAAGGACACCTTGTGGATATTGTCAACAGAAAGGTCAAAGACTGATGGTGTGAAAGTGCAGGTGATCTCTTCCTCTCACCTCAAGCAGCCAGATTTTCAGGAGGAGTCAGAGACACACTGCTAGAGCAGTGTGGGAGATGTCACCCAGCTGCTGTCCTTGCTGGTCCTCTTCTGGAGGTTAAAGCATGACATCAGACCTGTGGATGTTAACCTTCATGCCTTTCAGAATCATTTTAAAAGCCTGAATGAAGTGCTGTGAAGACAGTAATAGATAAACATGCAGAGAGACCTACAACAGGCTTCAGAAAAAAGCATTTGCAAAACCTGTGGCTCAATACACCTCTCTTACTAAATTTTGCTGACAATGCCAGCAGGTGCCTAGTGGCAGAATTACTGATTTGTATTTTTTTTCCCTAGCATTTATTTTACTGAGTCCCTTTTTTCCCCCCTAGCTCTGTAGGATTTATGCTCTTCACTAAACACCTGCTTACCAGCTAGGAAATAATAGTGCTTCAGGTCTGTCTGCCCTGCAGAGGAATGGAGAAAGGGATAGAGGTCCAACACACCTATTCAGCTACCAAGAACCCCAGTATCACAGCAAGCCATAATTAGGCTGCTTGCCCTCAGCAGCACAAAATAGGGGGTTAAACCTCCCTCTGTGCTGCGGCAACAGCCCAAGCCCAAGTCATCTTGCACTGAGCAGCACCAGCAGAATCAAAGAATTGTAGACTGGTTGTCATGGGTTAAGCAGAGAAGACTTAATTTTTTTTTTCTTTCTTCCTTCTCTTCATAAATAGTTAGCAAGAAGCTATGTTTTGGATTCCTGCTCAGGAGAAAACTGATAAGAAAGAACGTTTATAGTTATTGCCAGGATACTCTCAAGGACAAATACATTCAGCCTCTCTCCTCTCCACAGACAGAGCGGGGGGGCTGAGAGACAGTCCGGCTTCTAGTTTGGGATTTGCTTTTAGGTTAAGATTGAGAAGCAGACTGACCAATTATTCCATCCCATGC